>JAJJHY010001290.1:11636783-11656221 GCA_021224005.1 Drosophila setifemur
CATCGCTGGCTGCGATGATTTCATTTTCATTTTCAGCTTCCGCTGGCTGTGTTTTTCTTTTTTGTTTTCCTTGTGTTTATTTTTTTTGTGTTTTTTTGTGTTTTTGTTTCGGTTCGCTTCGCTGGTCGTGTTTTGTTGGTAAGGCGCATAAAAAGCATAAGCGCGCGTAAATAAAGTCAACCTCATTTATTTTGAATATAAACTACATTTTTTTACGACTGCCAGCCGCAGTGGAAGCCGCACAGCCGCCCAGCCGCCCAGTTTTCCCCACTCGAAGAAGCCGAAGTCAAAGCACTTTGCAACAGTGCCACACCGCAAGATGGGGAGAGAGAGCTCAGCGGGTGGATGCGAGGAGGGGAAAAGTGCAGAAGGGACCAGGGAGGAGCCAGGCTTGGCGACAACGCCAAACAGCAGACACACTCTCCGCGATCCCAGCAGAGCCTCTCAGCTAGGACACGGCCAAAAAATTGGGATGATTTGAGAGGCGGAATCTAAAAGCCACAAAAAAATAACAAGAGTTGGTATATATTCTTGGAATAATCAATAACCCTGAAAAAAACATAGTTAATTGAGTACTTTCTAGGTTTATAATTATTGTTAATCACAATCCGAAAAACACTTTTCTCTGTGGAGCAGCTGTCCGGGTGGGAACTCTTTGATTCCCGCCGACTCTTTTCGGACGTGCTCCGATGCCCATCGATGGCCGAGGGTTGGCAAATGCAAATGCAAATCACTTGGCCTTGTCGCTTCATTTGGCCGAGTTAAGATTTCGTTGCATACTTATCAGATGCAAAGTGGAACTCGGGGGCGCAGATTTGCTTTTGCTTTTTCTGGTTCTGGTGCTGGTGCTCCTGCTGGGAAAGGTGCTTTTGCTGTCGCTGAAGATGAAGATACTTTCGTTTCGGGTCATGAATATTCACTTCAGCTGGCGATAGCATCAAATGTATAAATACAATTTACTGTCCGCTTTAATTTAAATTGGTGGCCGGGAACTGGCGTATCTTTGGGGTTCTCCCGAGGATCTAGGATTTTAGGGCATTTCTGGGCCGACCTTAGACTTTTTTTTTTTAGGAGTTATTGTTTGTTGCTTTTTTGTTGCACGCTTGTTGGTTTTATTACGCACTGTTGTCAACTCATTCCTCCCCCCCCCCTGCCCCTGCCCCTCCCCCCTCCCGCCATTTCCCTTTGTTGGCCCCACTCTCTCTGGCTGCCACCGTTGTCTCTCTTCAAAAAGGTAAGCAATTTTTATTGAGGTCTCGACATTAAAGGCACAAAAAGTGACATACTGTGTTGCAAATGGGCGTGGCAAGGGGCAGGTTGCAGGGGGCAGGGGCAGGGGGAAAGGGATATAGCACAGTATGGGATATAGTTCATTGCCGCCTGTCGCTTGTTTGCTTTCGAAAATCTGCGCACAAGATGGGAAAACAAAAAAAAAAACAAAAACAACAACAGCAGAACGAGCTGGAAAATGTGAAAATGAGAGGATGGGGAATCGGGGAGGAGCAAAAGCAGAGGAGCAGCGGAGAGAGTGGAGAAGAATGGGAAAGAGGAGGGAAGAGGAATAAAGAGAATGCATTTGTCATGACCTCGAAACGGAAACAATTGAAAAAAGCTCTTCCTATCGCGGCAACGAATTCGGTTTGTCGTCGGTTTCCGGGAGGTCAGGGGCTTCCGAAGGGGGTTTGAACGGGGATGGGGGTCATCCGTGTCACAGGGCACCTCAATCTCCGTTTTTTGAAGCCCCTCTATGCTCCTCTTCCCCACCTCTGACTCCACCTCCACCGACCATTCGAAATTCGCACAGAACTGTAACTGAAGCATATCACACACAACGAAGTGCAGCTGACATAGAAAAACGGCTTTTTATGTGCACAAAGCATACATAGTATGTACGTTCCCATGCATATATACATATATCTATATATTTATATATATATAAAAGGGTGGGTCACCTTGCCAGCCAGCAATCTCAGAGAGACGGATATTAATTGTCCCACTGTTCGGAGCTGGTATTCGTTAATGGGCTTTTGGCCAAATCGTCCATCTGCACTTTTTAAGGTGTCTCACAAATCCAAAAATTACAAAATCAGTCAACTAAAACCAAATCATTTATAATTTATATAGTTTTTATTTGAGAAAAACAACAGAATACAACTATTTATTCTTAATAATTAACTTTCTAAGAAGTATTTTAGTATATTTTGAATCCGTGTTGGTTTTTGTTTTTACTCTTTACATAAAGGACTGTAACACCAATTATATTATTTATTTTGTTAGTTTTTGTGCGCCACCCTAATATACAGAAATGCATATATATATATAGCGGACATGGTATATAGCCAGACTCGCAGTTAGTTTCTATATGAAGTCGCCTGGCTGGTCGGTTTTCTATATTTTTTTTTGAGAGCACACACAAAGCACTGGACCCCGTCCGGCAGCAAAAACATCCAACTTACTGCCAAGAAAATTCCTTTCCTTTCTTTTCTATGTTTTTCCAGCCCTCGCCCTCGCCCTCGTCCGCGTCCTCGCCCTCTGCTTTTGGCTGTTCTTCGGGGCATTGAACAAAGTAAGTCGACTGCCCAAAGGCGCAATGATGAAAGGGGGCGTGGCGGTCGGATGTTGGATGAAGTGGGTGGAGGTGGTGGGAGGAGGTAGGTGGGAGATGTGAGGAAGGATCTGGAACTCTGCTGACTGAGATTTAAACGGGTTAGCTTCTGTCCAAACAGGTTGACGTCCAACACGCACCGCTGACCCCCGCTCGAAGCAGGTGGAGCAGTTGGTACCTGCACCAGGTAGCAGGTGGCCACAACTACCCCCGGAGGGCATGGCCAAAGTAGGTTAATCCAAAGAATACCAGAAGTCAGATTGCAAAAGGGGAAACTTTGCACTCGCACTCGCACTCGAAGGAAAACAAGCTTGTTTTCCAATTAGAACAGGAACAACGATGATTGATCGCTTTTGAACCGCTTTTCCGGGGCGACTCCTAAAAAGCAATGTCATAAAATGTATTTATGGGATTTGCAGATTCAGCAGATTCTGCCACACAAACTATGAATAAATGTTATTATATTTTTCAATTACCAAGACGGTTTTTTTTGTGTTTCCCCGTGACAGCCAGAAACTATTTCCATGTTTTTTTCCCCCATTTACCAAATATATATACATATAACATATATATCACGCAATGCATTTATGCGTTCATAAATAATGCACCGCGAATTATGGAAAATAATTGAAATCTTATTTAATGTATTTAATAAACATGACGAAAAAAAGCATTTATGATTTACAAATGGTGAGTTACAATACAATACAATAAGCAAATAAGAAATCGAAACCTAAACCGACACATTTAATTCGATTGTTTCGGAAAACTTATTATTTAATGTACTTATTCCGCAGTCCCACCAACAAATCCGTGTTTGATTATTTGCAAAACGAGTTGGAAATGAAAAAAAGTAAAGACAAACAACCAAATGGCCAAAATTAATTCGATATAGAGTAAACAATCCGCGAACAGAACATTTGCCGGAATCCGATTGAAACCCGATATTCGCATGTGGGATACTGTTCCATGGGTATTTAACGCTTATTCCCAGTCCCGCCCAGCGCCCCCGGCTCTCTCCACACACCTCCCACCCATGTGTGAGATTGGGTTGCAGGAGCCAGGGGGATCTTGAACTCGTTTTGCCCAGCACCCGGACCAGGAGCAGGAGCAGCGCAAAATTAATTGCGCTTCAACTTCATTATTTTGCATGCCTGCACTTGTTTGCTTTGCCGCACTCCACTCTACTCCACTCTGCTCCACTCCTCTCCAGCTCCAGCTCCAGCTCCAGTTTCAACTCCTTTGGCTCCAGCCTTTTCCTTTCAGTTTCAGTTTCAGTTTAGGCCTGGGTTTGGGTTTGGGTGTGGGTTTGGGCCTGGCTGACACCATTTTGCGCATGGTCAATATTTCAAACAGATTAGAGAGGCAACAAAATGCGCCTTAATTGAATGGCTTTGGGCCCGGGACCAGGGACCAAAAACCCCCGTCCTATACCTTCCAGTTCCCTCCTCGCATCTCCCAACTCGCATCGCATCGCAGCTGCTCCGTACAAGACATCCATATTTAATGAGCCTCCGACACGTCGCGACGCATCTCGCATCCAGCCGCATTCAAGCAGGAACAAGAGGCGGAGAAGAGGGGAAGTCGGGAAAAGCGGCAAAAGCGGCATGCCACAGGGAGGCAGGGCCCGGCAAGGTCCTCTTCCAGATGTCCCCTTTCCTTTCCTTGCCATTCCTTCGAGGCACGCACTTCCCATTTGCCGTTTATGCGGAAAGAGCTTCGAGTAAACGCAATATTTGCAGTAGAAAATAAATACCAAGAATTCTTCAGGTTTAGGGTTGCCAGGAGCTTGTGAAAAGACCAAATGCAACCATGTCATTTTTCTGGGTTGCTCTAGGGTTAGGGTTGCCAGGAACAATTTAATTTTTCGGGATTTTAATTGGATCACCAAAACAGGCCCACTAAAAAAGGTTTCTTTTTCCATCGCCCCGGGGAAGGCAGTTCATTCCGATTGCGATGCTCTTCCCGCAAGGAACTCCAGTTGCGGTTCTTATTTCTAATTATTTTATTTTTATTTTTATTTTCTTCGGCTGACTTTTTATTGAATTTTTATTCGCTTGAGGAATTATCTTGTACTGGTTGGTGGTCCTTTTTATTTTTATCTGGGACCGGAATTCTTTATTTGTTTGGGGGATTCATTAAGAAGATTTGTTAATTTACTCGATCAGTTGGCTCCTCATAGCTCATGACATTAAGGTGCGGTCTTTATTCGCTTGAGGAACTATCTTGTTCTGGCTGGAAGTCCTTTTTATTTTTATCTGGGACCAATATTCTTTATTTGTTTGGGGGATTCATTAAGAAGATTTGTTTATTTACTTGATCAGTTGGCTCCTCATAACTCATGACATTAAGGTGCGGTCTTTATTCGCTTGAGGAACTATCTTGTTCTGGCTGGAAGTCCTTTTTATTATTATCTGGGACCAATATTCTTTATTTGTTTGGGGGATTCATTAAGAAGATTTGTTAATTTACTTGATTAGTTGGCTCCTCATAACTCATAACATTAAGGTGCGGTCTTTATTCGCTTGAGGAACTATCTTGTTCTGGCTGGAAGTCCTTTTTATTTTTATCTGGGACCAATATTCTTTATTTGTTTGGGGGATTCATTAAGAAGATTTGTTTATTTACTTGATCAGTTGGCTCCTCATAACTCATAACATTAAGGTGCGGTCTTTATTCGCTTGAGGAATTATCTTCTTCTGGCTGGAAGTCCTTTTTATTATTATCTGGGACCAATATTCTTTATTTGTTTGGGGGATTCATTAAGAAGATTTGTTAATTTACTCGATCAGTTGGCTCCTCATAACTCATGACATTAAGGTGCGGTCTTTATTCGCTTGAGGAACTATCTTGTTCTGGCTGGAAGTCCTTTTTATTATTGTCTGGGACCAATATTCTTTATTTGTTTGGGGGATTCATTAAGAAGATTTGTTTATTTACTTGATCAGTTGGCTCCTCATAACTCAAAACATTAAGGTGTGGTCATTGATTGTGACTATTTTAATTGCATTTAAAAATAAATAATAATTGAAATTAATTTTGGAAAATAAAAAACTCTTGCCTTCCGATGATTAGTAGTTGTGAACTAGTTAATCTGGTTGTTAAAATCGATTTTTTTTTTATTTGTGGAACGTTGTTGTATTATTTCTTATTTGGCAAAATCGACGAAATAGTACATTGTTTAATATAAATCCCTGCCCAACCTTTTGACTCAGGGCTGCATTTATTTTTTGTGAAAGCAAATCGCACCTTTCACCCGACTTTCTACTACGTATATCCAATATTTATCCAAGCGAACATGGTTACTTCTTTGCTGTTCTTCCGCGTTGAGCAATTTAATTGAGGAGCGGCACTTCGCATATCGCGGGCATCCCATGAACTCGGCTCTCCATGGGCCTGGTCTGGCCTGGGGCATCGTTAGTGGCACCTTCGAGGCGTCACGCACACTCTCGTACCTCCACACACACACACTCGCACACACTCACTCACACTTGCGGGAAGTCGCCTAGATATACGTAAGCCGAAACATAAATTTCGTTAATCATTGAACTGGAAATTTAATAGCCAAGCCATACGCACACATATATATATAGTATATTCTGGTCCTGTGCCGGGGGGATTGGTATTAAGCGGACGCACCACCCCCTCCCCCTCCCCCGTTTTCCCTCAGTGCAGTTAAAGTTCCTCCGCAGAGCGCACAGCAGAAATAGGGGAACAAAACGGGCAAAAAGTAAAATAAAGCGAACGAAAACAGAAAATTCCATTGCACGGAGCACGTAGCAATTGCTTTGGAACGGACTTAAGTTATGATGGCATGGCAGAGGAAGGGCTGGGTTTCCGGGGTTATGTTTCACTTAAAACTACGTCAAAATATATAATCAACATTTTGCTAAAGGACTCCGGTTCCAGCCCCAGCCCCCTCCCCTGCCTCCTGTCAATGCAATTGTGCTGTTGGCAACTTAAAATCTCCATAATTATTTGACCGTTATTATGCGTATAATGCGAGTTGGCCAAAAGTTGAAAGCCAAATAAAACGAGCGGGCCACACAGCCGGAGGGGCCGAAGTCCTGTTCCCGTCCCCATCCCCAACCCCGATCCCAATCCGAATCCTCCTCCACCACCGACCATAGATCAGCCCAGATAGCATCTGTGAATGGCCCCCATTCAAACCCAACTGAGAAGAGAGGAGCACCGAACCGAACCAAACCCACTCCCCTGGGCAGCGGGAAAAGTTTTAAGAATTATTATTATTATTTGAATTTTTACGATTATGGGAATTAGCTGAAACTATCTGCTAAATGCTTATGTAAATGTAAATGCCAAGAACGGAACAACGCATTATCGGAATTAATTTTCAGCGCAAAAAGTTTTAAAGATCCGCCATTAAATTAACTATTTAGCTGGTGATATTTTTCCATTAATTGAGCTTGCAATTAAATTAAAGGTAAAATTAAATTTAAATTCAATTTCTATGGACTCCTTCATGGACTTCCTCTTGGCAGCTTTAGCAGTAATTAAAAATTCAGAGCTGCAGTTGAGGATCAGGGACTGAGCCGCAGGAGAGGTACACCGACTGCCTGATTAATGAGGATTTGCCCATTAAAGCCCAAGTTCAAGTGGTAAACGCTTTAGAATCATTTTCGATAAGTAAATGGGGCCGGAGCGGCGTTGCTATTAATAACTGTATACTTAACTGCAACTGACTGCCTGAACTGGGCAACTCTCTGCCCCCCGGGAGCCGTTCCAGCTAAAGCAGTTCCCATCCCAACCCATTTCCCCCGATCCGATCCAATCCAATCCGATTCGCCATCGCCTCGGCGTCTTGCGCCACTTTTAATGGCCACGCTACACCGGAGAAAAAGGGGAGGGACTACGAAATCAGCTTAACAAAATAATTAAGATTTCGGAAAGTTTAAGGAAACGGGTAACCAATGGCTTGGTCAATCGGGATTTCAATCGGGGCATTGCAATATTTTATTAAATACTGCAATCTGAAGCGTAATTTTTTTCCGTGCAGGACATGAACAGATGCGGGCATCCTTTTTAACAGCGGACAAGGCTGAGAAGACTGAGAAGGCTGAAACCTGACTCCGGCAGTCAACTGATGGACCATAAAGCGAACTGCGTTAAATCCGCCAGCCAACAATCGCCGAAGAGGCTATAGAAGCAGCTTGTGCTGCAGTCCAAATGGCCAGGATCCCCCTCTACCCTCCCCCTCTACCCTCCCCCTCCACCTTCATTCCACCCTTTGTTGCACAAAGTTTTTGCGGAGCAGTCACTTGGCACCATAAATGCCAAGCACCCATTCTGAACATTCTGGAGCACACTGCCCGAGAAATCCACACCGAGTGCAGCTTGATTCCACCAGGGACCCACGGATGAGGGAGTGCAACTTGGTTTCGTCGAGTGCATCGTTGGAATGCACAATTCCCAAAAAAAAAATATGAACTATTTGGGTTTTGCAGAACTAGTTTGTTGGGAGATAATTAAGCAATTTCCGGGCAGCCGTAAAAAAGAGCAAAAGAGGGAAGAGAAGCCCCAACCAAATGAAATTCAAATGGAAATTGTGAAGCCTCTCAAATAATCCCACAAAAGAATCAGATTTATTTGATTGTATCCTTCGAACATTGATTTCTGCGAGTGTAATTGCTCATGGCCTTTCGACACTTGACTGGACGACGTTGACTGCTTTTGGCATGGCTCCGACTTCAGGCTGCTTGCTCCTGGCTTCTGGTCCTGGGTCCGTCCTCGTTGTGTCTTCGCTTCATTTCCATTTCCATCTCCATCCCCGTCTCCTTCCTACAGCAATCGGTGTCCCCTGCTTTTTTTGTCCTACTGCGCCGCGTCTTATTGGGATACCTCACCCACCCAAGTGTCGCTGTCGTCTTCCTGGCCAAACCCTGGCCATCTCCGGATCCGGGTTGGGATTCGGATCTGGGATCTTAGGCCCACCAACCGAACAACGAATAACAACGAATAACAAACGCCAGCCAATTTGCCGGCAGAGACAAATGCCAACAGAAAAATATAAAGAAAAGCAGCAATCTCACACACATGGCTGTGGGCAAATAGTTTGGGTAAACAGGAACTGAAACAACAATGGCACTCGGAGAAAAAAAGTGTCCAACTTCAACTCACAATTCACTCTGCCTTTTCCTTTTTCACCATGGGCTTTCAGATACAAATATGCCACAATAAAAAACTGTTTTTTTTTTCTTATTCAAGTTCAGACTTCTTTTTTCTGAGTGCATCAGGAAACAACAAGAGAGGGTGGGCGAAGAATGAGGACTAGTTAGAAAATCACAACCAGAACCGAGAACCAGAAGCAGAACCAGGACGGGAACGGGAACGAAAACAACAACGGCCAACGCACCCTTCATATTTGTGGAGCACTCCAAGCTCGTCTGTGCGTCTCCTTGTGTGCTCAGTTAGTTAGTTATATACAAATATGTGAAGAGCGACCCTCCTCGCCTCGGTTAGTTAGTCCCATCCACTAGCTCATCCAGCTCCAGCTCCAGACTTGGATTGAGATCGGGTTCGGTGGTGGCCAGACGAGACAATCGATGAAATCTGATAGAGAGTTGCTTAAATATTGATGGACAACTGAAATGGAATCCCCCATTAGCGCACAAGAAAATCCATTTCTGTGGCTTGGCCTTAGCCTTAGCCTTGGTCCTAGGACTAGGACTCCATTTCCCAGTCCTGCAAACACTTTCAATTTAATCAGGGAATCGTTTATCATCGAGACTCGCACACACATCGATTGGCAGGCGAACTTTAAACCAAAATCACTTTGGGGATTTCTTAGAGACATTCCGAGACATCCCGGGACATTCTGGGACATGGGCCCCGAGGGACAACCAACCTCTTAAAGCGGGAGCGTGACACTTTTCCGCTTTTCCGCTCTTCCGCTTTTCCCAGGCTCCCAGCTGACAATTCGGTCTTTAAGCTCCGCTCAGTTTTTGTTGCTATTTAAATTAAATGCTCGTCTGGCAAGCCATTTTTTGTTCGATTGGGGGGAAATTCGGAGCCTTTTTAAGCCGCTTATGAATTTCCCGTTTAAGGAAAGTTTGCATACAATGAATATCGTATCTCGGTTTCCCCGATTTCTCGGGGAATTGAACAGAATACATGTGGGCTGCACTTTAAGTGTTCGAGCCAAGTTCGATTCGGGCCACTTTCGAAAGCTATTGTTACATTCTGCGGCAGTGACCCGAGGCTCTCAGCTGAGATTGGTTTTTACGGATTGCTCATAGAATTTTTAAATAAATTATCAGCGGGGAGAGAGGGAGGTAGGGGAAATGACATAACAGGCTGAAGGAATTTCCTTCAATGTAGTTTCCCCATTCAAGTTGAAATAAAAAAGCCCTCAACTATCTCGCCACTAAGTGAATTCCCTGGTGGAATTCGGGTTCGGGTGGAGTCCCGCTCTTCCAGCCAAAATAAAAAAACACATACTTCGGCATCGTCATGGGCATCGCCACGTCAACGTAATTCATATTCATAATGCCGCCATTGTTTAATAATAATATCTCGGAGCCAGCTCCCGCCATTTTTTCCTAGTTACGAGTATTTTAATTTCTGCGTGTGTTTTTCCTCGCCCACATTTAATTCGATTCCCCCCGCAGCACCGCCCCTGCCCCCCTCCGTCGTGCTCCACTCTGTTTCATTTGCTTTTCAAATTTAACTACCATTGTGATATCGTCGCTGGCAGGCCAGGTCCTCCTCCTCCTCCCCTCTCCACTCCCCTCCTCTCCATGGCCATGGCGCTTCCTGTGGCTGTGGCTTTTTGACTTTATTAAAACTAATTTTATTTTTATCTTTTCATTTTGTGATACATTTTTTCTATTCAGCCTCGCGTTCGAGTGTGAGTTTGCGCTTTTGTTTTCTTTGCTCTTGCCCCGCCTCCTGCCCCTGCTGCAGCCACTGTAACTGCTCCCGATCCTGGTTTAGTTGCCAGGAGCTGAGCACCCCCGCGGTCCGTTGCCATGCGATTTTCATTCCGAGCGCCACTTTTTTATGGCCCTGGTTCTGGGTTTGGGGTCCGGCGATGGCGATGGCGATGGCTATACTATAGCTCTCTTTATAGGCCAGAATGCACGAAATAATTTTCATAATAAAAGCAAAACAGAAACGAACACAAAAACAAAAACAAAACGCTCGAATAAAAACAAAATAATACAAAAATAAAAACAAAGCAGAAGATGGAAAAAGGCGGACAGGAGGACAAACAACGGAACTACGGCATTCTCAAAGAGGGACAAGGAGGAGGAGCAGGAGCAGGTGGAGGAGCAGGAGGAGCAGGATGGAAAATGAACTGACGCAGCATGAAGAAGAAGAAGAAGTTCATGGCTAAAACAAACTGTTTGCACTCCATAGTTTAATCGCAAAGAAGTTGCCGTTGCAAATTAAGTCAAGATGATTTATTCGAGCTTATATATATATATATATATATACGGTATATATATGTGGATATACTCAAATTGATTTAACGCTGATTATTTTCTTATTTGCACAGCTTGTGTCGCCCGTAAGAAATCAATTATCTTACTTGATTCGGTTTACCACTTTACTCACTTTCGGCCTTGTTTGCTGTTTGTTTGCTGGAACTTAAAGCCTATTTATTCTGTAATTACTATTGCAAATTATTCAATTGAAAAACATTGCAGCTGGCCAACTGAACAACTGCATGGCTAAGTAACATTCCAAACTTTTTCCCCTCCACACATAACTCGATTATGAAGATGCGAGATCCTTCCGGCACAGCTGCCTCGCGTTGTTTCCCGTCCACAACAACAACAAAAAAAACATATATATTCCGACAGCATCATGAGCGGATTTTGGTGGGCATGTGCTGCTGGCGCTGGCGCTGGCGCTGGTCATTCCCATTTGTGGTACCCTGTAATGGCCCGAAAATGTATTGCGGCGTTTATTTGCATACTTCTGTGGCCGCACACAAAATGATTTAAAATGATAATTCAAAGCCGAGTCTGCGGTCCTAGGCCCAAAAACCCATGGCAGACTGGATGGAAATAGCCCGATATATATATACACATATATATAGGCGGTCATATCGCCTGCTATCTAGCCCCTGTTTTTTTTTCTTTTTAATTTTTTTGGGACGGCGAGTAATTTTGCTTTTCGTAATTTCAATTAAAATTATTCCACGAGTTCCGGCCGCAGATGGGCAGCTGGACGTGGGTGTGGGTTTGGGTGTGGAATGGGATGGGATGCGATGAGTCGGGGAAAGAAAAGGAATGAAAGAATGAGAAGGAGAAGCAGAAGGAGAGAAAACAAAAACGTTTCTAGCTGCTGGGAGAGAGCAAACAATCGAGAGGCAAGTTTACAGCTACATAAGTAATACGCACTCGCCTAATGGGCTGCTGCCTCTTCGTTGCTGCTGCTTCTCCTGCTTCAGGGCTCCTCCATGGACATGGACAACCCTAAAACCCCCTTCCCCTACGCCTCCCCTCCCTTGACAGTCCATCAGCAGTCGACGTCCCAGAGCGCCATTACCGCAAAAACTTTAACGCTGAGTTGTTAGCAGGAGTGCACGGTCAGAAAATCGGATAGTTTGTTATCCGTCGTAATCTGGCATGAAATTCAAATCAAAGTCAACGGAGAAGAGTGATTTAAGGTGTTAAGGGTTATCCAGCATTCCGTCAGTTGTGCTAACATTCTTAAATCCTTTATTGGTACTATTCACTCACTTTGTTGAATCGAAAATAAATAATAATAGAAAACTTTTCCGTTTTTCAAGTTGTCCGTATGATCACTCCACAGATAGTTTGGAAAGGGCCAGAGATCCACCGAATTTCCGTATTCCTGTTCCCCAGATAGTGTTCCACGCTGATGGGTTGACAATGGCTCATCCTAGTCACAAAAGAGCGCGACATTTCCGTGCCGTGTAGAAAAAGGGGCAGGGTGGAACACTAGGACAGTGGCAGAGCAGAGGAACGACAGAAGCTGAAGCTGAGGCAGCAGCAAACGAACTTAGAAACACAAACACGCGCCGCACAAACACACGCACACTCACACACACACACACACACACACACACACAGACACACCCACAATGCCATATTTACACACTCACACCGATGGCTGAGATACAAGCGCATACACCGATGCTTACAATTGTAATGTCCGTCCAGGAGAAAGGACCCAAGGAGAGCAGACGAACAGAAGAACAGCAGCAGGAGAAGGAAACGGAGACGGAGACGGAGAAGGAGCAGCACCGGACTAAGGCAACTCGGATCAGCCCGGCTCATCCCAGCTCCGGTCCGAGTCGGAATCCCAAACTGAAACTGAAACCGAAACCGAGAGCGAGTGGAAGTCAAAAACCCGGAGCTTAGTTGCGAGACGCCGGCACACTGAGCCAAAAAAGTATTCGCTGGCAGAATTCCAGTTTGAATTTTTTATAGAGTCGGGCCTGGGATGAGTTGCATGCAACCATCATCAATTGGCAGCGTTTTATGAAAAACTTTTTAATGAGCACACCGTCTGATGTGAAGGGCAACAGTGCGTATGGGTGATAAATTGTTAGGAGCCAACGCTGCGTATGAGCGATGGCTCACAATTACATTTCAACCATGAATTACAATTATAATTGAAAGTTGAATGAAGTTTGTAGATTAACCAAATTAAATTGCAGTTTAGAATAATGTTTGGAATAGTTATATATTTTAATTAGTTGGCAAATAATTATTATAGTTCTTGTATATTCACTTTATATATTTAGTAAATTAATTTAAATCCCCTTTAATACATTCTTTACGTTTAAGCCAGGCTTAGAAGCGATTCGCCTGCACAGGGGAAAGGAAGTGATGCAAATTCACCACAGTCTCTGCACGGTCTGGAGCTTCCACTCATTGCTCCTCCGTGGCTGCACACTCTCTCTTGCTTGCGCCCACTTTCACCCACTTTCACCGACTTTCACCGACTCTCGGAATCACTCAATGCCGAGCATCGCTCGTCTGTTGATGGCTCGGCCCCTGGCTGATGGCTTTTATTTCTTCGGCTGCCTCCTCCCGCAGCTGTTCCTCCAGCCTCCGCTTTTGGCTTTGTGTTGCCCAAGCCCAAGCCCAAGCCCAACTCTTCCATTTGATTTCTTTGGGGGCTTCACTGGCTCTTTTTTTAGCTGGCGACGCTCCGGCCCACGGACCGAAAAGTGGGTCATTCAACGTGCCCATCGGTGGGCGATGGTGTGAGTCGGAGCCGGATTCGGAGTAGGAGTCGGAGTCGGAATTTCCAAGTGTTCCAAGGATGTTCATTTGCTGAGCCGGGCGGATTCGGTTCGGAGCTGTAGCCCGGAGATTGAGTCTGCAGATTGAGACGCCGGCTGAGGCTGAGAAACGGAGGAGACAGAGTCTGGAGCTGAAGCTGAATCTGGAACTGGAGCTGGAGCTGAAGATGGGCTGCGATGGCTGTCAGTCTGTTGTTCTTGTTAAATAAAGCATGCTGGCGCAGAGATATGTGTTTGCCGAAGTACACAGCGAATAATGCCGGAATAATGTGTACTCGCAGACCGACAACCAGCTCAACCAGCAGGCACGAAAATATTCCAAACCCCATTGTCGACACTCGCAGAAAATGGGTGTTAGTTTCCTGGTACTACTTCAGGAAATCGAATGATTGGATTTAGTTTGCGTTTATTAATAAACAATGCTATAGTATATCAAAATAAATTTCAAATTATGGGAATAGGAATATTTCGAATAAGGAAAATCATTCATTGAAAAAACACATCACCCGTTTCTCCCAGTGCAGTTATGTGCCAACGGAGGACTGCTGCTCTTGAGGGGTTTTAATTTGCAACTTAAGGAAATATAATATAATGGCAAACTTTAAATTTTTGATAATGCCAGCAACAGAGTCAACTGCGTGGCAACCACCAAAAAAGAGATAGCGAATGGGGGCACCGAAAGAGATGGGGAGAGAAAGAGTGCAGAGCGAGCGAGATGGGTATGGAGTGCGTGTGCCAGCATTTGCGACCCTTCCTTCAGCATTTCTTCTGTCACTTCTAAGCCAAGCCGGCAGCAAGCAGGCAACGTGGCAACCAATCAACCAACACTTAACTTGCCACTTACTTACGTCCAACAAAGGCGGTTAAGTAAGTTAAGGGAAATTAAACAACAATAGATCAACGGAATTAGGGTAAATTAGGCACGATAGAGAAATATACATACAATGCATAATGCAACAAATTAAAAACCCCAACAGATGCAGATGCAGATGCATAAGTTGGCCCACACACATAAATTCACACACTTCCATTCACACACACACACACACACACAAACTTTCCGATTTAGCCAGCCATAAACCGTGAAATATTGTCAAATTTAGCCTGAAAACAACCATTTTGGCAGCATCAACAAAGGCAGTAACTTAACATGCTGCTACCTGCTTTTGCCACCGGCTGCTGCTCCTGCTGCTCCTGCTGCTTCTGCTGCTTATGCTCCTTGCCTACAGCTCTTCTTCTTGGCCGTGTCAGCCGCTTCCTCTTCACCGGGCTGATGCTCCGTCATCATCGTCATCGCCTTGAATTTTGCGTAGTTATTTTGGCAAGTGCAAACGAGCAATTTGAAGTGCTTAAATATTTGATATTGGTTTTGCTTTTGCTTTTGCTTTGCCACGGCATGGCAGCTCCTTCCCAGCTTCCTCCTTCTGCCTCACCCCCGCCCCCCACTTAAGTTGTGTGCAACATTTTAATGAAATTGTAGAATCATCTCCAGCAATGAATGTGGAATCGGTGGAGCAATTGCAGCTGGAATCGAAGATTCCGAATCGGAAACGGAATTCGGAGGAGAGAGCTCCTCTCGCTCGCTCTCTCTCATCTAACATAGTTGGTTAACTTTCAAATAAATTAATTTGCGCCTTGCCACCCATAATTACTACATCCTTTGGACATGCTGTGAGCAAGAAAGGATATGTGCATGGAGCGGTAGGGGGGAGGGGCAGGATGAGTTAGTGCAACAGAAATCGTTTAACTGCTAATGCAAATGATTTCAATTCGAATTTCTGGCCAAATTTTGTAATTCCAAAATCAATTAGATAATTGTTTGCACTTGTGTGCACACACACACACGCACACGCACACACACACACACAGATGTGTAAAGTATCTGTGTGCTCGGGTGGTGCTTAGCGTAATTGTTAAATTATCGAATCCTGAATGTTGAATGCTCAAGATTCAATTCCAACCGCTGCGATGCGATGCGATTGCGATTGCGATTCCGATTGCGGCATCGTCCAGTTCACTTGAATACTTCGATTCCTCGATTTCAGACCCAAAGTCCCAGGATCGAGGACTCAGGTTTCAGGATTCACGATTCACGATTCAGGATTCACGATTGAGGATTCAGGATTCAGCGAGCGCCGCAGGCAGCAGATTAAAGGGGCAATAAATAGGCATTAAGTGGGGCAGACAAGTACCAGGCCATGGGCGAAGACCCAGGGGGGGCGAGGGGGGGAGGGGCTAAGGCTCCCTCCCAAGCAGGCATCCGACAGCTTGGAGGAGCCACAAAGAAATGTAAGTAAGTCGCATGGAAATGTTTTTTGCAATTTGTTGTGGTTTGATGCCGATGCGAGCCATTCTCAACGTGCACTGAGCGAAATATTTCCGAGAAGGATCTCTGCAAGAGGAATTCTTCAATATATTGGATATATCTTAATAGCCAAATCAAGTTTGTGAAAAATGCAGAACTTTCAAATATAGTTTATTTGTTTTTGGTTAAGATTTGTTTTTTCGAGTGATGCCTGATGCTGATGTTGCTCCTGGCCAGGGCCAAGAAAGAGACCTCGAGGAGGAGCAGCAGCACCAGGACCAGGGAGCAAGGAGCAAGGTCCAAGACAAAGCCGAGGACGCGGATGAAGACGCAGCAGCAGCATCAGCATCAGCAGCATCAGCGTCAGCAGACGAAAGATTGTGGCATCCTTCAAGTGGATTGCTGCTAGACAAGCTGAAATGAAAGCGAATGAGAGGACACCGAAGGACGAAGGACGCAGGACGAGGGCAGGGGGGTTGCACAATAAAAGGGGGGCTGGAATGCGGGGCCAGCCTTGGCTTGCGATGGCGATAAGCGCTGTAAAGTTGAAGAGGCAACCGTAAAGAAGTTCATCCAGATACAATGAAAAGGCATCGGGGAGAGGAGGGGGGGATGCAGGGGGGGAAAACGGGTTAAGAAGGGGGGGTGCAGGGTGCAGGGTAGGAGGTGGGATTTAAAGTAAGACATTTTATATGAGAAACGAATTAAAATGGAACGAAGGAAACTATCAGCGATGAAGGAGCAGATTAAGGAGCAACGAGGGGTGAAATCAAGAGAAGGGATAAGGCTCTTCCAGGCGTCGGGAGAAAGCAGAAGAAGAAGAAGAAGAACCGGCTGCAAGAAGACGCTGCCAAAGATGAGGGAGAATGCCAAGGGTGTGAAAGAGACGGGTAATAAAAACAGATAAATGGAATAGATAAGACAGATTACAGATGGAATTTATGTATGTGGCGGGGATTGGGGGTTGGGCAGATGGGAGCTGGGGGTGGTGAAAGAAATGAGCAACTGAGCTGGAATAAAAAAAAGAGCCAATGGAAGAAGTGAAAGAAAGCCAAGGAAATGAGATGAGGGGAAATTAACCGGAAAGGAAGACTGGAGAAATGCAAAGGTGCGGCCCCGAAAACAAAGGAGAAGAGATTAAAAGTTGAGCCAAATGACATAAAGATACGGACCGGAATGAAAGAAAGCCGGCAACTAAAGTCTAACAATGTTAAGATGGCTAAAAAGAGAATTGAGTGGGAAACGAGATGGGAGGAAATTAACCGACAAAGAAAGCCGAAGACAGACGGAAAAAGAGAAAGACTGGCGGAATCAAATATCTAGTTTTAAGTGTTAACAGTGACGAAAGGGAGAACACAGATCAGGAAACTCAATCAAATCACAAATCCAAAGGAAGAGAGACTGAAGGACAAATGGTATTCCTTCGATGGCCATAACGTAGAAGGGATAACTTATCTTCCTCTAAAGTTAGTTGGAGAAAAAAACCTAATTGGAAAAAGTTACTTTATTGGAAGTCTTTGCATATTACGTGGCGGCCAAAAAGAATATGGGAGAAAAAGTGCCATTAAAGAAACGGGCATATATAAAATACTTGGCGAATTTCGAAGCCCCCAAGGCTGGCGCAAATTTTAGATGAAAAACCCGGCAACTTGGAGTACTTTCCGAGAATTCTCCGAAAGAGAAGGGAGAGAAGGGAAGAGAAGCAGAAAGAGAAAAGTTGGGGGCAATCGCTCGGATTGCCATGGAATGCGGCTCAGCTCATTCTCGTCCCCATTCTCTCTCTCCACTCTCCTCTCACCTCTCTCCACTCTCCACTCTCTCTCTCCACTCTCCATTCTCTTTGCCATTCATCTTTTGTTGCCCGAAAGAATTTGCTCATTAGAACTTGGCGCAGCTGGCAAACTTTTGTCAAACAACACCGAACAGAGCGGCACAGAACAGAACAGAACAGAACGGAACAGCACAGAGCGGAGCGGAGCGAAGCCTATATCCCTGGGTGCCACGCCTCCCCCTAAACTCCGCCTCCCGCCCCTCCTGCCACTCCTTCAATTTGCCATGCTCCGTGTTAGTTAGCAAAAGTGAAGAGCATCGCACAATTGCATGTTGACTAGCATAAAACTCATCGCGATGCATGCCACACGCATAGATTCACGCACACAAACGTCCGATATGGGGCATACACCTGAGATCGTACAATTAGAACAATGGGATTTCGATCTAAATTAATTGAATTTGTCTTAATTTTCAACTGGCTTGTTTAATTTCCACTTTTCCCTATTTTTGTCTGCAATTCTTCCTTCTGGGAAGGCTATGCATTAGTGTCCAAGTTGGCTTTAGCAAAAGCCAGGCAGCACATCTATTATCTTGACCACAGTTGTACATGCAGTCGAGTGCCCAGCTCTATCCCGACCCCCTTAGTAAACCGAACCCACCCCTGCTCCTGCCTTGCCCCCGCGTGGCACACCGAACTATGTGGTTGGAGAAGTGTGCGCCAAGCATGTGGAACAAAACGCAAAAGTTGAGCAAACTTTTGCGGCGATCTCCAAAGGCAGCGAAAGGGAGGGGCGGGGAGTGGGGCTGGAGAGGGGCATGGAAAGGAGGAGGCAAATGAAGCGTGCGGAAAGAATGCACGCACACACACACTCGCACATGAGCTCACACGGCGGATAGAAAAAACAATACATTTAATTAAAGTTGAAGATGAGTTGCTGCGTGCAACTTGCAACTTGCAACATGCTGCACACCACCTAAAACTACTTTAAAAATTGTTATCGTTGTGGGGCGAAAGTTTCGGGGGGCCGGAGCGTGGAGAGCAGGAGGAGATCGGAGGTCAGGTCACCGAATGGAGAGGACAGCAAAAGGTGAAAGGAAGAGCATGCTCTCCAATTTAATTAAAATTATATTCCCAACAATATCAGAGAAATGCAAAACTTTAAAGCGTAAATTATCCCCACCCCCACCCCGTCGAACATTCTGTCCCCGAACTATCCTGTTCCGTCTCTTTCTATTAGCCTGGTGCCGTCTCTATCGCTCCTAGCCGGCAGTACTTTACGCTCTCCTCTCGCATCGGGACCCCATTTATATCAATCGGATAAAGGACACTGGCAAAAAAGCGTATCAACTTTAAGCTGTATTCTAAATCCCATTCCCAACATTACGTATACGCCCCGCATGCCTAGTGTGGAAATCACAATGTTAGCATTATCAAATCATTATGTTCGACTTATACTCCCAAGATCCGCTTCATATTTTATTCAGTTGACTTGCAACTTGTCCAACTTCC
>JAJJHY010001290.1:11656308-11675990 GCA_021224005.1 Drosophila setifemur
TATTGTATTTATTATTTAGTTTGAAGAGAGTATGGAAACATCATCATCCTTGAACAATGTTGATTCGCGAATGTGCTTACATCCTTAAGCTCCACTTTCGTCAGCTCTGGCTTTAATTTTTTATTTTGCGAGTGTTCAGTGTACAAGTTGGAGTTGCCAAGAATTGTTGTCGCCTCGTCCTTTTAGGTGTTCCAGCCGCCCCTTGTCCCCTTGTCCCTACTCCCCTGCAGCTAGCTGGCTGACTGTTGTTAAACAACGCTCGACGCTATCAGCTTGATGAGTAAAACTTTCTGCGCACCAGGAGAGCCGGAGGAGGAGTAGGAGGAGGAGCAGGAGGAGCAGTCACAGTCACAATCACAATCCCAGTCGCAATCCCAGTCACGTCACAATGTCCGATGGAAGCTGCAACGCCCCCTAACAAGTTACCAGTTACTGTTGCCACGCCCACTATTTATTCCCCCGCCCCTACCCCTCTCTTATGTTACCTCTTACCGCCATCGCCCGCGGCGTGATTGTCAAGTCATGTTTTAAAATATTGGCCAACCAAATTGGGCAAACATTTCGAAGTGCATTCGAAATTAGCAAATTGCTACGGCACAGGGGAGGCGGAGGCGGAGGAGGAGGAGGCGGGGGAGGAGGGCGTGGTCAGTGGGCGCTTGAGTGGTAGTGGTAGTGGGTGTGGGCGTGGCAATGGCTTTGGCTACGGCAATGGCATTTATATGGGATTGCAAGTCGGAATTACCCGAAATCATTTGTAATTCAAAGTGCGCCTTGCGTTGATTTTAGCTGCGTCTTTTGCTCCCTTCCCGCCTTGCGGCATTCCTTTTTTCGGCAGGGGTGGAGGCGGAGAGGGGTTAAAGGTGGAGGGAGGGACACTAGCAGGGGCAGGGGGAGTTGATGATGAAGCAGATGGCCAGCAAGGTTAGTAACTAACCGTGCAGCTGCAACTGCAACGACTGAGCAACAGCTCCCAAACGCAAAATGTCATTTCCGTCTGCTGGCAGCCGTTTCCCACTACTTCGCTGCCATTTTGTACCTCGTAAATGTGGAGACGGGGAGGATGGGTTGGAGGATCCACAGATGCCTAGAGGGGAATAAAAAATACAAGTTAAATAAATAGCGAAAAGGGGTTATATATGAGGTTATATAAGATATAAATCGAAATTCCTTTCACATCTTCTCGAGAGAAGGTAGCTCAACAGTCGATTGTCTTCTATTTCCCTGGGAATGGGCTGTCAAACTGTGCAGCGCAGCAATGGAGCTTGACATGCCATAACTGGAGGTGCAGAAATAATCGAGTTTACCTATGGCAAGGAGGAGCAGGAGGCGGAGGAGTGCGTAGCTTCCGGAAACGGGTGGGGGGCAGCTCCAGGATGTCGCACTCGGCAACAATAAATGCTAATTTCCTCCGCTGCACATAAAACATTCTTAATTGAAAGCGCTGGCCTAAATAGCCTGCGCCTTTCCGAAAACAAAAAAAAAGGATGCTGGTGCTGGAGTGCCGAGCACTGGGAAATGGGGAAATGGGAAATGGAAAATGGGGGAAAACGAGTGAGTGCCCCATCAAAATTGACAGCTACTTAGGCTCTCACGCTTGCCCCATGCGGCTCCTCTCATGGAAAAAACCGCCGAGACAAGCCGCGCAAGGCAAACAAGCAAATAAACAAACACAAAAAGCGACACTAACACTTGCACGAAAACACACACACACACGGAGGCACACACACTCACACGAAGCCACACACAAGACAAAGACAAAGACAAAGACGAAGACTCAGACAGATAAACAACAAAAAATCCAAAACAATAAGGGAATAGAGTAAACACAAAAAAAGAACGGTTGACAAGTACACTAACTTGGTCTAGACTGTTCACAATATTTGCAGCATACTAGTCGTATACGTAATACATACTCAACATTACGTATACGACAGGTAGATTAATGCTAGAAAAAATAATTCAGAATTAATTACCGCGAAGCTATCAGGCAGTAAATCTTTCTTTCCAAGAATAGAAATGGACCCTGTGGAAGGGCATTAAACAAATGGAGAAAGCTGGAGCACATGGAGCCCATGGAGCACATGGAGGAAGCGGGATCAAGGCAAAGACAAAGCGAGATACAAAACGAGAGGGGCAGCACAATATGAATATAATGAATAAATTGGCATATGTAATGCGTTTGCTCCTGCCTTTCGGCTGGCTAAGGGTACAGGGAGGGGGAGGAGGAGGCGGAGGAGGAGGCTGGAGGGGGAGGGGAGCGGCACCTGGAGATTTGCCTTGAATGTGGCACTGATTATATGCCATGAGATTTTCATGAATGTGCGTAGGGAGCTGCGCACACATGCGATGATGGCTGCTCACTGGGGGGAATTTCCCGCGAGTTTCTTTTATGACAACGAAAAAAGGGAAGCGGAAAGGAGCGAAGTACACCCCCGTTGGCAGCCAGGACTAAGGACTCCTCGAGAGTCCTCGTCTCCTGACGAGAGGTCGCCGACCAGCCTTCAACTTTGACATTTGTCTCTGTCACCGCAGATTTCCTTATCGCTTTTTGAAGTTTTGAGTTATGGCCATCGATGAGCAATAAATGCGACAGTTTATCATCCGATTCATCATAATTTGGGACACAGGTTTGGAAACGTAATTCGGATGTGGCAGCCAGCTGCCAGGTTGATGGATGGCTCGTTTACCAATGCGACAAATTCGTTGGGTTTAATTGGGATAGCAAATGTGATTCGTTCACATTCGATTCGAAGGACTTAAATTTAATCGACATTTAATCGGTTGCATCGGATGATCCTATCGAAATATCGAAAAATCGAAGTCTGAATGAAGTCTGAGGGAAATCACAAATTCATGTCGAATTCAAATTGAGAATTGAAAATGTGCAGCTCGTTGGCGAGGCTCAAATGTTTACCATTTCAATGAGGGATGTTTATCGAGTTAGGCGGACCCATTTTCCATTTTCCTTCAAGGATTTTCCTTTTCAAAATTCCCATCATGCCCAATAAATTGCAAATTGCTTTCCTCTCCGTAACATAGATTGCCGATATTGATGAGTAATGCTTTGGGTACTTTGCCATTAGTTCATTGATTGTTGGCAAATGCTGACGCTGTGCGACATCCTTCAATCTGATGATTTCCTTTCCTTTCCGTTCCACCAGCAAACCCCCTTCCTTCCCCCCGATTCCCCCCTTCTGCAGGCTGCAGTTCTTCAAATAATTTTAAGCTCTCGAGCATTTGACTGGTTTATGTGTGTAATTACAGGCGGCCCTCTGCGGCACCAGAGAGTTGCACCACCGTTGCACCACCGTTCGACAGCCGGCTACCCACCAGTCAGCAGTCTGTGAGCCACCCAACCACCCACTACTTGGCATACGACCCCAATGGGTCCTGTCCCTGTTCCTCTCCCTGTCCCCCAACCCATAACCTTGCCCCGTCGCCTCCCTCGATCCCTAATGCCGCTCCTTGTGCACACAAAATTACTCGACATTAGCATAATGTGATTTTGTAAGCATCTGATTTGCACTCACACACTCGCACAGATATGATATGCGTGTGTGTGTGTGTGTGTGTGCGTGTGAGTGTGTGAGTACGGTCAGAGTGGTTGTGAGCTCAACTTGTTGACTTCATTTCGCCATAAACACGTAGAAAAATATTCAATCAGTCTTTTTTTTTTGCCATTTAAGAGATTTAATAAAATAAAAAATAAAAACAAATTTCGAATATAAGCTAAAAAGATTAATGAGAAGTCTTAACAAAAAAAGGGAATTGAATGAAATAACAATAATTTGGGATTTAGACAATCAGTCAGAATCAGAAACAGAGTTTGTCCAATAAGTTGACCGAATATTAAATTTTAAATTTAAAATAACGCACACACACTTCCAAAAACGTAAAAAAAAACCAAAAATATTAGGCATTTGGCATATTGATTGGTTTGGACATACACGACCAACAAATTTCATTTGGGAATAATCAAATCGAAATTGCAATATGGCAATATTGCAATATGCGGGACATATTAATCTGGTATTTCGAAGTGACAGTTTGATTTGCCACAGATAGCTGCGATTTGCGATATGGAGAGCCACAGAATGATTAATGACGAGCAATGCGTCGGTGATTTATTTTGCACTGTGCAGCCGTGGAAAGCTCGCACACACACACACACACACACACACATTCGAGCTCCTGCTTCCTGCCACTTTAGTCCTAAACGCTGCAAATGAGCAAGTGTCGCATGTCGAATTTCGCCCCCCTTCGTGCTCCTGCCTCCGCCCTCCTCCCTCCTCCCTCCGCCCCTGCAACTGCATTGATTTCATGTCCTGCATCCTGCATCCTGCAGCTCGCATCCTCGCATCGCTGCGGCATCCTGCGACTGTCATTGATGCAGTCATTCATTTTTATCAGGCCAACCGAACGCGAAAGCAATAAAGGCAAAAAGAAACAGCCCGAGTACCAGTGAAATCAACTCTCGATGCAATTTCACGCGACGTGGGAAATTCACATTCAGTTGGAGGGTTAGAGGGTTGGGGGGTTCGGGGGGTGGGAGAGCCAACAAATTGGGGGGGCACAGGGAAATCGAGGAGTGTGGCAAGTAGAATTGAAGTGTCTGCCACGCTATGCACACCGTTGGTCCGATGTTCATTCCGCCATAAAACTTTGCGATTGTGGTGGTAGTTCACCGATATTCCAGCTGCTATTACTATCAATTTTTTTCTTTGTAGTGGGTATACCCTTTCCATGGGTCAGACACTAGGATTTCGGGAGTCATCCTGGAATTACTCCCTCCTTGAAAATGAGTTTTAAGTGACAATAATTAAAGCTAAAGTTTACCATAGGCCTCGGTTTTCATTTACTGACATGCATCAGTTGAAATCTGCTGGAGAGGAATTCCGATTCAATCCAAGTGCTTGAGGTGCTTTTTTTTCTTTTTTGTCTCGACGATCAAAGTGATCGGCAAGCCCAATCGAAGCTGGTTCCTTGGGGCTCCTTGGCTTGCCTTTCCTGCCCTCCTTGTTTTTCGTTGCTCCACTCTCTACACCTGCATTCCGAAAAGGTATTCATGCTCCGGCTCCAGCTCCTGCTCCTTTCCGTACCCTTGCCCATGCCCATGCCCACCCCGAAAACAGCAAATCACTAAGCCATCTTCCCCCTTCATCCGAGATTTTAGTTGCTCGACTGGCACACACACACATGCCAGGAGCTGAGATTCATTTGGCATTTTGAACGCCGTTTTCGTCAATTTCGATTTCGATTTCGAGCTCTGCTCTTCACTTCAGCAAGGAAAACTCATCGGACCGCTTTTCCTTTTCCTTTTCCTTTGCCACCCCCTTTTCACCCCCCTTTCCCTCCTGCTTTCCTGCTTGTTTTGAATGCGCATTTGGAGTGGAGTTTAGTCAACCAACGTATGCGCATAGCTAAAGCCTCTTTGGTTGCCCCCCTCCTCGTCATTGTTCTTGCCCCGTCCCCAACTCTTCGCTGCACGGCAGAAAAAAGGATCCAAATTCGGGGTTTAAATTCTATTATATTTAAATTTTCCTATTCAATTTATTTTACAGAATTCCATATGTTATATTATGTATTATTGATTGGGAGAAAAACAAAATAAAATAATAGTTGTTGCTGCTTTTCCGGTTTTGAATATTTTATTTATACTTAAAAATACGAGTCTTAAATTTATTAACTTCTTTAGATTGGTCTTTTTCCCGATTCCCGATAAATATAATTAAATTTTGTACATTACAAATCAAACACTCACCCAAACCCACACCGATTAAGAAGCAGGAGCGGAGCACGAAAAGTCAGAGGAGTAGATTGCAGGGGAGGATTTCTCCAATCACCGTTCGAAATGGGATTCTGTCCGAGTTTTGCTTGGTGTACATTCCACCTTCCTGGTCCTGCTTCTTTTGCATTCCAGTGAATAAGTGAGTGCGAGCAATGGGAGAAGGTGCAGGAGCAGGAACAGGAGCAGGAGAAGGAGCAAGAGAAGGTGCAGGAGCAGGACGGGCGGCACTCTTGGCAATCTATCTCCATCTATGCGATTATCTATCCATTTCTCTTGTCCATTTGTCTGCCCCACCCACCTGGCGCCCAACTGGCTGCCATCTCNCTAACCCCTCCCCCTCCCCTGCCCCCTCCCCTGCCCTCCACTGCATCCATCCCTTTGGCATTTGGTAGTTGTTCATCTGCTGCTTTGTTCTCTCTGTAGTCTGCTGCATAATTTACCGTTCGAGTCAATAGTGTTTTCCCAACTTTAATTAAATTTGCGCTTCTCGGCGCAACCCACAACCCACTGCCATGTGTGTGTGTGTGTGCACTCTACGTGTGTGTGTGTGTGTGTGTGCGTGCTTGCAGGTGGCAACCCTATTGCAACCCTATTGACTACTGCCGGCCACCATGGAACGAATTGCTGAAAAACTCCTCAACCATCGAAAACACTGACGCCACAACAAACAGAACGGGAAAACGGGAGAACGGAAAAGCGGGAAAAGCGGTAGAAAAAAAATGAGGAAAACTAAGCGCAAAGGTGGCAAATTATAATAAACGCAAACGCAAAAAAACCTGCCCTCAAGGTGTTTGCTGGCTAATTAACAAGTGGCAACAGAGGGAATGGGTTGGGTTGGGTTGGGTTGGGAGCCACCTGGCACTGGCTCCGGCTCCGGCTCTGGACGTGCTCAGGGGCCCGGAGGCAGAGGTATTTGATAAATTTTTAATTAGCACACTTCGCTGCTAATTGTCGATAATTGAATAGCATTTTTTATCCCCGATGGTTTTGACATGTTTATGAGCTTCACCCTCGAATGGATATTTGTGTTTTTTTTTTGATTTTTGTTTTTTTGCATTGTGGAAATTATAAATTAGAAATTAGAAACTATAAACTAGAAACTATAAACTAGAATTGTGTGCAGTCAACATGAAAAATAAACCCATCTGGTCGTCTGCAGTATGTAAACAAAGAACCACCTTATACATGGTAGTTAAGTTCAGTTATCAATGGCCTGATTCCTAATCCTATATAGATTCGATTTCGCTCGCTTCGTTGCCGTTCGATTCCATTGTGTGGAAGTTCCTTTGCTTTGCAATTCACTCTGTTGCTTTAAGCATCACCACCAGCTGCGTGTCGATTTCTATCTGTCTAACTCTGGCATATGAACTGCCAGTGCCAGTGCCAGTGCCACGCCCCCACCGCCTGTACTGACAACACCAGCCCCCCACCCCTGCCCCTGCCCCTGCCTCACCCCCATCGCTTTCGCAATGCATTTGTGTGTGTAAGCGGAGCAGGTCCATCAATTCCATCGCATCGCATCGCATTGCAGCGAATTCAATGCGTTAACATTTGCCTTCCATTGCCATTTCATCCAGCTCTCCCACAACAACCTCCGCATATGGACTAGAGATGAGGAGTATCGGAATCATCTTCAGTCATCCGTAGTGAGTATCTAAATTGAGTGTTTTTTATTCAGCATTACATTGAATCGAAGTTATTATTTTTGGCATTAAGAAAGTGAAAGAAATTCTTGAAGATTCATTTTAAGTTATGATTTTCTCGATTAATTTGTTCGATATAGCATATCGGTCCGGATGTGCATCCCTAGAAGCCACACAACCCGCACCCAGGCAATAACATTGTGAGCCACACAAACATTCCCTGGCAGTCCCAGTTCCAGCTCCTTTTGCTCCAGCTCCAGCTCCAGCCTCTCGTGATTTTCTCTGCTGGTGGTCCTGGCCACATGCGGGCACTTTCCCAGGACAGGCCCGCCCTCTTTTCCGCGCCCCCTACCCCACCTTTCCCATTCGCATTCGCATTCCCATTCCCATCTGTTTGCTCCTCTGATTTGCTTGCCCATTTAAACGACATTTAATCAATGCTGCCAGCCGTTGCATAAACCGCACGCAAAAGCCTCCAAACAATTTGCCCACACACTCGCAGATACGACAACACACAGATGCAGATACAGATGCAGATACAGATGCAGATACAGATACAGACACAGATACCGATACAGTTGCAGATGCCTGATGCAAATACGAAGACAATCCAACTGTTGCTCTGCAATTGCAAGGTGAAGCAGAAGCAGAAGCAGGAGGAGGACGAGGAAAACGGAAGCCACAGGAATGGACTAATTGATAACCCCCAACGGATGTGGATGTGGGCCGGGAATGTTAATGCTCTCAGGTTGGAGCGGCGCAAAAATCACTGAGGTAATTTGTCTAACATTTGGCCCCGAATTCATTGTCCATTGTCTCGGCCAAACAAAACAAATAACAACTGGTTTGTGAACTGGAATCGGGCTAATGGAAATTATTCATTATTGTTAGTGCTCCCCGGAAAATATAGTATATACTAGTATATATACTCGTTCGCACAATGGATCGGATCGGATTGTATTGTGCTGCATGGCCAGAACAATATTTATCGGGCCAGTGCGTCCAACAATTTACACCTTGATTAATTACATTAGCTGCGAAACAAAAATAAATTGGCCTTTGAATGCCGGCCTGGTTGGTGATAATAGCATTTCAATTTTCCATTTCCCATTTCCCATTTTTCATTTCCAATTTTCCATTTCCCATTTTCCATTTAGCAAGAAATCAAATATTCCGGATAGCTAGCTAAGCAGTATTTAAATGAGATCAAAAACGAATTCGAACTCTTACAAAGTTAAATTTGTGTTTGGTAATTGGTGTTTAAGTATTTATCAGGAAACAAAATACCCGATATATATATAGTCTAATTGGATGAGTTGCCATGGATTTGGAAATTAAGAACTAAGCATTCAACTCTGGCAAATAAATAAACTCAAAGTCGGGGGGCTTTATAGAAGATTTAAATTTCGAAGTGAAATTTTCACTATTCGACTGCTTTCCCAATTACTTAATTGATTAATTAATTAACCCTTCGTGCATGACCAACTAATATGCTATATAATACCTCAGTAAATCAGTTGCTGTTTTCCGCCTGATTTTTTCCAGCCAATTCCTGCCTGAGGAAAGTCAGTTCCTTTTTTTTTGTTTTTCCATCGAGTATTTCACTCTTAATGTGCTTCGCTTCCCTGTTTTCGCACTTTTTTTCCTGGTTTTTGCGATTTAATTAAATGTCACTTTGATCGGAATAACCTTGAGTTATGTGTGTGCGTGTGTGTGTGTGCGTGTGTGTATGTAAACAAGCCTGTGCACAATTTGATCCAATAATCACGCACAGCACGACTCCCCAAAGACCCCGCTATCCCAGCACTTTCAGGACCCTCTGGCTCCTCAGATCCTGCAGGGATTTCCAATGGGGCGTGGTGAAGGGGGGTCGGCAAAGGGGGGTACGCCAAAGGGGGTGTAAAGGGGAAAAGCGGGAAAAGGGGGCAAAGATGGCAGCCCGCAGTTGAGGACCAGGCAAGCGTAAGCAATGCAATTAATTATAAAAGAAATGAAAACAAAAGCAGTGCGCCAAATTGATTCATACTCAGGCACACATAAATACGCACACACACATGTACACACACACACTCACACTTATACACACACACGCACACATGGCAGCAAGTGTAAAGAAGTGTTGTATGCTTTTAGGCAGCGCTCACTCATAAATTGGCACAGCAAGCTCCAGTTTTTCCCCCGACCTCCCATGCCACGCCCCCAAGAATCCCCTACTCCCTGCCACCTCCAACCCCTTTTCCCTCTCTTTCCCTTTGCCTTTCCCTTTCCCTTGGACGTGTTCGCTGGCTTTATAATCTCTGGAAAGGGCCTCGGTTTTTTTGTGCACAGACAAGAACTCACAAAAATGTTGAACTAAAGAAAGCGCACTGAATAGATCACAGTGTAAACTACAACTAAGTGAATAAGTGAATATATAAATAAATTCGATGGGGAATTCGAACTTCGAGATAATTGTGCAGTAAATTAGAATTGATTTAATTTGGTTTCTGCTTAATATATTCTTTAATAGAAATTTGTAACAATTGAATCTCTGATGACTTGGAGAATTTCGAATTACTTTTCACCAAAATATAGTTGCAAGTTGCAAGTCCGATGACTGAATCCCATTTTCAACTTTCTCTCAGTGTATAAAAGTGGAAAAGGGCGTGATAGAGTGCCAGGGGGCAGAAGGGGGCAAAAGGTGCGTAGGCATAGCACACACACGGGTGTGTGTCCATGGGTGTGCGTGGGTGTTCGTGGGTGTTCCTGGGAGCATGCTGCCATCATTATGAGAGGTTATGTTTATTTAATGAACTGCTTCCACTTCAGGGCGAGCCAACTGTGGGCAAGGTCAGAGCCACAGAGCCACAGAGCCACCGAGTCAGAGAGCCACGGAACCGAAAACCCGGCCAAACCACCAAACCACCTCACATAAATAACAATCAGTCGCTCGGAAGCATAATCAAACATATACTCGGCCTTTTCGGCAGGAGGAGGAAAAACACCAGGATTTGCCAAAAGTATATGGCAGATATGATCAATCCATTATAAAGACAGATTACTGAGCGAGGAAAAACAAGCCGAAAACAAAAATGCAGTTAAGCGGGGGCAATTACAAAAGTTTCGCTTATTGATTGGTGATAAAAACTGAAAACAGGAAAACCGGAAAACAGGAAAACCGGAAAAAACAACAGCCACGGCCGACAGCATCTGGATGGGCCAATTGAATTTCCCTGAATTTATGGCACTTTATCATAAGCCTTTTCCCTGCTCCCCTCTTCCCCTTTCCGGGAGCCCAGTTCATCTCAGCTTTGCTTCCACTTTGCCTTTCCCTTCCTCGGTTGGCCCCGAGTCGCAGTCATTAAACTTGGTTAACTGCCTTAACCCGTTGAAGGCGCAGGTTTTTTTGGGGGGCGATCATAAAACTTTTATTGCCACTCCCCCAACCCGTGCCGCCGGCTTTCAATAAGGCACTTGACTAGTCCCGGAACAGACCCCATCAATTATTAAGCATCGTTAAATTATGGCTGAGCCAAGAGCTGGGGCCTAGGCCAGATATCTGGATATACTTCATCGCAAGTGAACTTAGTGGGAAAACTCGGATAATGCTCCAGAAAGAACTGCCTATATTTCAGGCATTTATGTACTGGTAAGCCGACAGGTTCGTCAGTTAAGGCCAACACGGAGAGAAACTTCCTTTTGGGCCAACTCTTGCGGTAAGTTAACTTTTTCAGCAACTTTTATTATCGTTGAGAAGGAACTCCTCAAAGATCTCGGAAAAACCATTGCTGCTCTTGTACTGCTGCTCCTTAATTTTCGTTTTCCCTTGCCAAGGATAATTACCCACCCCCATCTCCCACCCCCTCTTCTACCAATTTCCCACGCTCCTGCTCCCTTTCATTTCCCGGTTAAAATCTGAGCCTGCAACTGTCTGCAAGTCTAAGCCGAGCATCGCACATCATCATTCGGCGGCCATTTTCTGTGGCAGTTTAATTAAATTTGCCGCACGCCTCGTTCTGAGCCTCATTAATAATGCAGAGGACATGTTCCGAACTCCGGCCGCCTCCTCTCCTGGTATCCTTTAGCCCGGCTCCTTCCTCCTTCCAGCACTCGATTGTCCACGAGTGTGTTCCAGGGGGCCATTTCTCAAAAGTTTCTCGGGGAGTCTTTCGGCATGTCCATGGAGCATGGAGCATGGAAACTTTCCCCGATCCTCTTTTGGTGGAAGAGACAAATAGTGGCCAACTCTCATTATTTAGAGAGGAGTACAGGAAGAAATAAAATAAATATATAACTTACGAATTTCGCATTCAATAAAATAAATATGAAGAAATATATGAATTTCCAATTAAATATTTATTGTGGAAATTCATTCTGGAAAATTAAATATTTATTTGGGATCAGGTTCTATAGGCTGGATTCTGGATATTTCTGCCAACGCTAGTTCTGAATTTTTTCAGGCTAAAAGATGTCGGGGAACTCCCCCTCCCCGATTTTTCTCCTACCCTCCCCGCTCCCCCCCTCGCCACTCCCCGCTTAATGGGCCTGCCGACTGCAAATGTAATGACATTTATAATCGAAATCTTTCATTAAATTAAGAACACTGTTTGCGGGCGCCACAGGCCAACGAATGGGAGGACATTGGGAGCTGGGTGGGGGGTGGGAAGAGGAGCAGGAGGAAAGAAGGAGAAGCAGGAGCAATGAGGAAACGAGAGGAATCTGGCAGCGATAGAGATGGCGATAGTGCTACTTACAAACACATTAACATACATAATTACAAATTAATTAGCGCACACGAATTGCAAGGTCAGAGCAAACAAAGGACACACTCCGACAAAAAAATGCCGGAATTTTCCATTCGAATTAATTATTCAGCGTTATAATTGTCAAACAAACATAATGTGTGAAAATTGTGTGCTTCTCACGATTTTCCCCAGCTCGCAGCACGGCCAATTGCCAATTGCCAATTATGCCAGAGTACGTTCGTGTGTTTAAGATTTAAGTTTGAAATATTTAATGTTAAATATTGGTTGGAAAAACTGTAAGATTCAGTTCATCTTTAAGATGCTTTTGCTTTCGATTCTCTACTTCTTGTGGGAAATATTTTTGTTTTACTGGAAACGAGGGCGGAAATTAATTTTGAAAATTAGGAAATGGTTTTTTGTGAGTGCAAAAAACGCGGCGACATGGCCAGAAAAGTGAACCACATGGACCACGGGCCACACGGACACGCCTCCAGCCACCAGCCACCAGCCACCAGCCTCATCCGATCCGGAATCGGACTCCGCCCGGCCTTTCCGTTCCGTTCCCTTCTGTTCCGCTCCTCGGTGTCGAGGCGGCTGTCGTTTCCGGCGTAATTCGCAAACTTTTTTCTCATTACGGCCATAGACATACGCACACGCACACACACTCGCACACACACTCACACACATGCACAGCGAGTGTACATGGAAAACAGATAATAATGTGCACGGGTATAAAAAGCGAGATGCGAGGGAGGGAGGCGAGATAAAAATATTATGTTGTTCAAGTGAAATATGACACTCTCATGTATTCGCAATTATTTTCGCTATTCATTCTGGAACTGGAAAAATATGGAGTCGCAGGAGCGGGAGGAGCAGCGGGCGGAGCAGCGGGAGGAGCAGGAGAAAAGGACATTCAGCATGGAGAAGAGAAGACTGACAGTCTCTGTGACAGAGCATCTCTCAATGGTGGCCGGGGGTAAAAGTTGCCTCATCTTTCGCAACTGCCCCTGCTCCTGCTCCTGCCCCCGCCTCTGCTCCTGCCTTTTCACCGGGCCAGAAATGAAATAAAACGAAACATAACGCAACGAAACTGAACGGAACGAAAGTTTGACGCTCGCGTGGCAAGCGGAAATTGGCCCTCTATAAAATCAGCTGTCACCTGCTGCTGCTGATGATGCCCCTTCACAAATTGAAAAGATCCAGATTCAGATTCAGGCTCAGATAGGGATTGGGATTGGGATTGTGTATCTGATTCTGATTCAGGTGTCCGCGCGGATTGCAAATTATATAAGCAATGGGCAATGGGAAACGGAACTCTGAATGCAGTTCAATTTCAATCAAATGCAATCAGTATTCGATATGGAAAAGTATCTGAACAGAGTAGGGAACAAAGAAATATATGTTGTAATTAACAATATTTAGTAAATCAACTTTTTATTGATGTAGAACGATTTAAAAACCATTTCTACAGAATACTAAATTACGAAAAAGAGCAGAAATAAAAATATGTACAAAAAGATAAGTGCATAAATCTGAAAACTACGTTCCCAATGGAAAATGGCATGCCCCAAGGCCAAAAAAGATTGAAATATCGAAATGCGAAAAATCGAAGGCGACTATAATGTATATCTCAACACCCTTTCATATGTCAAACTTCACATTCAGACTTTCAGCAAATGGCCAGTTGGGAATTATACAAAAAAGTCGCCAAAATGGAAATAAAATGAAGCACAATCAATTATGGGGCAGAAGCCTTTGCCGTAATTGAAATGGAATCTCCCCCAAGGGAGAGCGCGACTTTTATGCGGCACTGTGGTTGTCATCTGTTGCACGTTGCACGTTGCATGTGTCGCATGGCATGAACCGCACTGTACTGGATTGTGTGACGTCATCCGGTGACAATGTGCACGCCATTTGTCGCATTCCACGCCCCAAGTGCGAGCGAAAATTAATTTTCCTCATTTCGCGAATATTATTTTCGTTCCATTTCGTTTCGTTTAATTTCGCAGGAGTCTGGCTGGCTCTCTTCGTTTTCTTCGGTGGGTTAATGCCGCGTTATTAAAATATGAGGCTCAGCACGGAGGGCGGACCGAGGGCGGAGGGCAGAGGGCATGGAATCCGCTTAAACAGCAATTTTTTCCATTCCCAGTTACTGGTTCTCGTTTGAGTTTTCGATCTGCTCTTGACATTCCCGCAGACTGCCGAAAAAGTGGCGTAATATTCGTCATAAAACTTTATGGTGCACAAAATTAGTTTTACAGCATTGAAAAACCCGAGCCCCTTCCCTCTACAGCTTTTTCGTCCTTTTCCCCATTCCCCCTTTCCCCTTTTCCCCCTTTTTTTCATCTTTTGCTTCTTTTTGCAAGGTCCTTGCATTTTTTTGCCAATCGATTTTGTAGCAACTTTAACTGGATTTTCCACAGGGGGGTTGGACTGGCAGTGACTCTGTTTAAACTAGCGATGCCAAATTATATATATATGTGTGGATTTATATCTGATATAGATTTGGGAACTCTGTGAAATATAGATACTAATGTACAGATATCAAGGATTGCAGGATATGCATGTACATATTTATTTCTCCTATTTTGCCTTTTGTTTATGCTTATTTATGCGCCAGTTTATTCGTACTTCAATTATTATTATATTTTTATTTTTTTATTTCCGATTCATATTTTTGATTTTCCGACTTTCCTTTCCTGAATCGCATCTCTATATTGGATTGGGAGTGACTCTGTTTGCACTCCTTCAGCGATGGATATCAGTTGAGCCCTTGAGCCGTGCCTTTGCCATCCATCCGGACTCAATCACTCGCACTCAGTCTGTCCCGCTCGCACGCGGCATCCGTCTCGCTCGCACCCGCTTGTGGCAATATATTTATTTAGAAATTTTATGCCATTTAAGCGCGTAATTGTTTTTGCATGGCAGGCGAATCGCAAAAATTTCATTTATATTTCCACACAGTCCGAAAGAGTGATGCAGATGGATGGGGAAATGGGAAGTGGGAAGTGGGAAATGTGAACTGGGAAACGGAGGCAAAGAAGGAGGGGGGAAGGAAGAAAAGCGACAGCGGGAAATGCTGAACAAAACCAAAAACAAGCCAAAGGAAATTGACAGTTTCAACGAACCGAACGCTGAATGTCCTGTTTAAATGAACGCAGCGCACAGGAAGTGAGCGGGATGAATTTGTGGGGAGCATCGGGGGAAGTGGAAGTGGAAGTGGGTCGAATAAAAATGGTCAACTGGATAGCAAAGGGATAGCAAGAGTCTGAGCAACATGTGGTTCACATGGACATAGGGCATAGGCTAGACAGTATTTGGAGTTTTCCCAGAAACTCAATTAGGTTTACCTGATTATGATATTCCCAAGAATTTTATAATATAATAACAATGGCACAACCCTTTCATATTTGGTAATTGGAATGTGGCCCACTTTTCACATATTTCCCCCAATTTGTGATGAAAAGTACGAAAAGTTCTTGAGACTCTCGAGGAGATGAACTCGAAAAAACATGTGGTATGCCCCAGGAATACTTTTCCCATGTAACTCTATCGGGATTGCCTTTATTTGTTCTACCTTCCCATTGGCAACAACAACAACAACAACAACCTTCCCAGTTTTAACCCAAATTGTTACCTTGCCGAGACCAAAGCCAAAGAAGATTAGGCTCCAAAAAAGTAGAAGAGCCAATTCCCCCCTTTCGGATTCGGAAAATTCGTAAAATTCACTGCGCAGCGACTGGCTTTCAATTAAAACGTTTTTGTTTCCTAAGAGTTCCCGCAATCCGTATTGATTCTGGCCGAGAAGCTACTTGGGTTCGGTTGCAAGCTAATTGGCATCCAGTGTTTGTTTTTTCTGGCAGTGTGTGCGGCTTCTGCTTAATGGATTTTTTGTCACCTGCGTGTGTGTGTGTGCTAGTGTGTGTGTGGCGGAATAAAATAAATAAAAAATGCTTAATGGAAGCCAAAGATAATTTGGCCAAATAATCCTTTCGCCAACTGGCGCCTCGCATCGGGCATACCCGTCCGGCATCCTGCTGATCCTGTTTGCAGCCGGAAAAGCACAAAGCGGTGGGCTAAAAAAAAAAAACCGGGATGGTCCGAGTGATGGAGAGTGGTAATATAAATTATTAAATAAACATTTATAAATTGTTATTATTGATTTCGCTGTGCTCTCATTTTGCTGTTGCCATTGCCGTTGCCGATGTTTTTTTTTCCCCCAACCCACTCGCTTTATATTCTGATTTGTGTGTAAATGTTGTTGTGGCCGATGCTTTAGTTGTTGTTTTTACTGATGTTGTTGTTTTTGTTGTGGTCATGGTTGTTGTTGCTGTCGCTGAAGGCTTCATTTTGTTTGCATTTTATGGCGTGGAAACTATTGAAAATTATTTGCTGTTGGCGGAGCATGCATTTCATTATACAGCTCTTGTATCGGGTGTTATTATTTCGCATTCATTATTATACACACATCGATTTTTGTATTATTATTTTTTTTTTTTCTGTATGCCGCTTATGCGTGTGTGTGTGTGTGTGTGTGATTTTTTTGCGTGCTTTGTGTACTTAAGCATATTAAGCGAATATTGAAAGCAATCTTCATAATTTTTCGCATTTATTTCGAGGCTCGAAATGCGGGGCAAAGAGTAGGATATATAAACCAAATTGCAAGGGCGGTGGCTGAATGAAATCACAATATTTGTGAAGCGTGTGACAAGCGAAAACGGTTGTGTGCAAACGCGCGTCGCCGCGTCGTATGCGTAATTTTAGAGGCAACGCGTCGTATGCGGAATATTTAGGCGCAACTCTCGCTCACTGTCTGCTTGTTCAGAAAGTGCGGGGGGGTGGGAAAACTTTGCCAGCTCTCTCTCCGAAAATTATACTTCAAATTATAGGTATTCGTGGGGAAACTAAAAACTAAATTGCCACCCAGACGCCAAATGTGTAACACAAATACGAATTCAATTTCGCTGAACAATTGTTGACCTCATTGATAAGTCAGTAGAAGGAGTGAAGCGTGCAAAACCGCAGAAGAGTGTAAATCCCTCCCCTCCCGCTAGTCTAGCGAGGGAGGGAGGGGAACTCCCGCACTCGACAAACTTCGGTGGGATGCTCCATCACCTTTTTGCGAGCTACTTACCAACGCCATATATTTAAGTTGAGCTCTCCTTGAGTGTTCTGGTTCCCGTTCCCGCCCGTTGACAAATCAAGCAGAGGGGAATGGATGGATGGATGGATGAATGGATGGAGAGGGTATCCATTCGAAGCTCCGAAGAAGCTCCCCTTAGTTTTTCCCACTTTTTGACAAAGACATCGACGATGAATCTGTGAATCAGCGAATGGCGAATGGAAGTTAACAGTTATTCCATTCCGCACTCTGTCAATACGAATTTATGCAAGCTGTTGTCGCTGTCGCTGTCGCCTTCTCCCTCCCTCTCTCTCTCTCTGCCTTTCGCCTGAGTTCCCACGCTTTTCCCCATTTCCCATTTCCCAGCCCCCAGGACTCGGGTTTTCCCGCTGCTCAAACATATGCGGGTGCGGGCTTTGCTTTTAGCCATCTTATGCCCTCAGCAGGCGAGTAAGAGGTATGCGAAAGGTATATATGTTGCACAGACTCCGAGGTTATAATATACCCAACCTATATCAAGTATATCAACCGATGTTATATAACATTATTATGTAACATCTTTCATTTCGATTCTTCAATTTATTTTTGTTCCAGATATAATTTCTTGAAGTACTCGAAAGCCTCTGAAAGCTAGTCTCTGAAGAATTATCCTTAACCATTAACCACCATTAACCATTACAGGATTCCTTATGGCCTTACCCCATTTCTGCCATTAGTCGCTCTTGGGTTGAATCACTCTTTCGGAGCCGCTGTTTTGTTTGGCCAACAAAGGCTCCCTACACGCCCTGGTCGTATAATGCGCATGCATTACACATACACATACTAGTAGCTGTTAGACCCTCTCCTCCCTCCCTGTGGGATATATGGATATATATGTATATATATATATATATGTGTAGACCCACGCTCCAGCTCGGGCATCCGCCCACAACTCACATCCTTGGGTAATATCTGGCCATTGTGTAGTTGTATTTCAAGTGTAGTTACATAATTTGCTGCTCGACTGCTCGGCTACTGCTGTTGCTGTTGCTTCTGGGCCAGTGGCTCACCAGCCCCCCCTTAGCCGCCGCCGCCGCCACTGTCTGTGCTGTACTGTTCGATGCTGTTCTGTGCTTCTGCTGCTGACACACAAATTACAGGCAAGGCCATAACATTCATGTGCCGGCTCCTAAAAATATGCAATAAAATGAAACTAAACTCCCGGCGTCAGCTGCCCCGTAAAGAGAGAGTGAGGGCTCCTAGTCCTAGTCCTGGTCCTGGTACTAGTCCTCCAGCATTCCCCTTCCCCCCAGGAAAAGTGGGTGGCTGGGTCGCGGCGGTTCAAGGCTGGCGGAGATAATCAGCGCTCCATACAAAATGAAAATGAAAATGGGAATGGTGGAAATGGTGGAGATGATGGAGGAGCGGGAGAAGCAGCGAACCGCTCCGAAAACTGCAAACCAATCAACAAGCAAATCCAATACAACCCAAGGGACCGACCCAAGCACGGATCACCAACTAACACACACTCTCGCACACACACACACACTCGCACAATGCCGGCCACACACATAAAGAATACAAATCGTATTGCCACTTAAACTGAAAATGGCTTGCTACACATGTCCCTCGATATATGCATATGACCCATCTTTCCATCTGGCAGTGTGTGTGTGTGTGTGCGGCATTTTAGGGATGACAACGTGATTCCCAACCAGTGGCAGTGGGGGGCAGATAAATACATATCTTGTTTACGACAAATCAATTTAGGAAGGAGCAAGGATACAAGGAACAGGGTACCAGAGTTGATGTATAGGTAGGGCGATTATATATCCTTCTTTCAACTATCCCAGTTGATTTCAGCATGATTATATATATTCAGTTGTTGGCGTGTTTAGCGCGTGAAACTCTTGGAAGTTTTAAGCCGGAATCCCCTTTCAATCCCTTTTCTCAAAACCAACATTAAAGGTAAGTATTTGGAAAGCTACCTCCTAACTCCTCCGCCTTCCACAACAACTCCGCCAACTTTTAACCCACTTAAAGCCCCTTGAGCAACCCTTGGAATCTCTTAACGATCGCAACGATTCCGAATCCGAATCCGATTCCATCGCTAACGTGTGCTGGTGATGTGCTTTCAATTATGGCTGATTCTGCCATCAAGTCCGAAACTGAAATGTTTGAATACATTGCCATTTGGCCCAGTCCCGGATCCTGCGAGGGGCAGTGAGCGGGGAAGGGGCGGGGGAGAGGTGGAGGTCACAAGGGCGTGGCAACGCATATATCACTTTGGAGTGCGACAGAAAGCGTAAATCAAATGATATGCGAGTGCAAGTATGACAAGTATGTATTATGTTGGTAACTATGTGTTATCAGCATCAACATTTTGTCCTCTGCGGGGATCTGCTCCCCGCCAGGACACCCGCAGA
>JAJJHY010001290.1:11676053-11739975 GCA_021224005.1 Drosophila setifemur
CATGTTTATCGCCATATTCTCCCAGCCATGACTAAAGATGCACAGGGCATAAATACTCCCTGAAAAGCAGGCGACAAAGCGGCTCAAAATGGCACCACACTCAAGGACAAGGGGCGAGAGATGAGGGATGTGTGGGACACAGGACTCGGGACTCGGGACTTGGGACTCTGGACCAGGACTTATGACTCAGTAGGCCTCCTTCGAGCACACACAAAGCCCAAGGCAATGGCAATCGCACCCTGGCAATGGCAATGGCAATGGGAATGACAATGGGCCAACACAACAACAATGGAAAGCGATAATTGAATGAAAACTCGGCGATTGTCAACTGACATTTATGCTTAGCACTGGAAAATTGCGCAATTATCGATAAGCGTGATTATGGCCCCTTACAAGAGCCGCATAATCTGGCTCCGGATAATGGTCTCCATGCGGCCATAAGTGTCAATTAACAATGCACAGAGTTATTATTGAATTAATTGAAACCGAAAGCCGAATTAACAGAAACTATTTACCAGATGCAGGCGGACAACACCTTTGAGATGATTGCACCTAATTAATTTTGTACGATTATTTGTGGGCACCATTTGTGCAGCCCATCAACCCATCAATTCGACAACCCATCAACCCGTCAACAACCAATTAAATTATTCATTCCGAATTTCGGCGTTCTTGTCCAAATGCAAATTTTGTTTATAATTGCCAATTAATTCATTGATCCTAACATTTCGCATTTTTAAGGATATCCGAAAGCACTCAAGATAGAAGCAATCAATAGCTTCATAAACCGATCAACCATCCACTTTCTGTATACTACTAGTATATATATAAATTACAATTACGGAAATGCAAATGGAAATGACATTAAGAAGATAAATTTACTTTCTGGCATGACTTTTATGGGCTTGCAGTATGTCGGTAAGCTTATTAAAAATAAAAATGAATAAATGTATGGAATAACAATTAAGTTGAATCAATCATGGCAACCATGGACAGTGGAACTTAATTATGGAGTCTCTGGAACAACCAACCAATCCGCAGCACATTATAAATAAAAGCGGAGCTATATAATTTCCACCGATATCGATAACACGCTTAGAGGATGCTGCCAGAGATCAGCCGACCACTGACTGGATGACTAGGTGACTGGGTGACTCTGGATGACTGCTGGGAAGTTGGCCAATGGCTCAGCTCAGCCTGAAAAACAAATGACAAACTGCCGTACACATTGTGACAGCTGTCCATGGCCCTTAGCCCTTAGCGACCGACCCCTCCTCCTCCACATCCGCATCCACATCCGCATCCGCATACACATCCATCCAGAAGAGGAGCGATAGTAGCCTGGTCGGACACCATCATCCATCTGCATAACATCCATCATCCGAGGGCCGGCAAAAAACGCAGCCAGATACAATTATGGCGGCGGGCGGAGCGGGAAAAAACCCATTTGCAGGACGAGTGTCCTAGTGGGTGGTGGATGGTGGGCGGTGGATATGTGCCCCAGGATTCAAGGGGAGTAGCCAGCTCTCCCCCACTCGATTGGCATTCCCAGGGTGCAATATTGCCGGGGGCAGAGCCAAGGGACTCGATTCGATTCGATTCGGCGGACGGAGGGGACTCTGTTGTCACTGTTGTCAGGCGTGAAGAAAACAGAAAAAATAGGAGCGCAAAAAATGCGGAGCTGCTAAAATCCACTATAACAACATAGCAATACCCTTCACAGACCTATTATAAACATATATATATCTTATATATCAAATAAGCTATTCTGAAACTGAAACTTCGTAAAACTTATAAAATTCTTAAAAGTATTTTCAGAAAATACCCTTTAATCGAAATTCCGATTTGCTTAAAACAAAACTTATTATAATTAATTATTCAACAGAATTAATAATTATTGAGTGTCAAATTAGTGATTGATCAGTATCCAACTATATCCTTCATGAGGGTATAGCTTAAAGCGAGGAAGCGTCATTGAGATGTCAGCTGTGAAAAGTTGCGTTGCCTGGCGAGGATCCCGCTTCAGTTCGGTTGGTTCGCTTCAGCCCGGTTTGTCGTAGCCCGGAGTCCGGAGTGCGGAGAGCGGGGTCTGGGGTCCAGAGTCCACTCCCCTCTACCCTCGTTACCCGGAGCTCCCTTGTTTGTGTCCATGCGAGTGTGTTTGTGTGTGGTGAGCCAATAAATATCGTGTTTAAGCCAACACCCAGCAACAAACAGCAGAGGATGCTGAGCTCCGAAGGGGACAGGCAGGGGCAGGAGCAGTTTGATATCCAAACACATGGAAATCGAGTGGGGAATGGGGGTGTGGGAAAATCGAGGGGAATGGGGAAACAGAGGAAAGCCCGCTCGATTGTGTGGTGTGCAAAACTGTGAAACTGTGCGAAGGCGTTGGAGCATAAGCAGTTTTTGACATTGTCAGGCCAAGACACATGCTAATGCCGTCCAGGGTTTGGCTTTAGGTGTGGGTGGGGGAGAGTGAGTCCTCGATGGGTGCGGATATATATCCGCAGAGCACGCGGAGAAATGAGTGATCACAAGTGGGGCGCTTGATTGAGGCTTCCCAGCAAAGCCACGACAAATTGGCTCAAGGAATATGAAAAGCTATCAATTTAAGGCCACGTCAAGGATCTACTTGCAACACATAAGTAAAATATCTGCCACTTACCAATCAACTTCTTCAATCGAGAGCCAACAAATTCCGCAAAAAAGAGCGCAATTCATGAATTATTCGCATTTTTGTGATGGTAAAACTGGAGAATTAAGAAATGGGTTTGCTCCAATCTCCATTCAACAAAATGAGCAGTATTTCCAAAGATGTACAGGATTGGTAGATTCCGGTGAACTATAATCGGTATAAAGTAAAATAGATTTATTTCTTTGGAATACACTCACTTAGTATCCAACTAAATTTCCGACTATATAAATTATAATTCATATTTTAAAAGCTCAAATATATATTGTATATAAATACCATCAACCTACTTGCCATAAATAAGCCGCATAAACGTCTTGACTTTTTAAGCCCAACCCCGAAGTGGGGAAACCAGGCAGAAACCAGGCAGAAACAAAGGCCTATACATCTTACCAATTGAGAAGTGAAACGCGCCCCCAGGTAATGGAAGAATCCACTTTAAGTCCCCATATTTTGCCTGTCGGACATTTGCAGCCACACTTCCCACCGGTTCCCCGGTGCCCACACGCATTTACCCACATTTTCTGTGAGTGTAGTGTATGCCTGCCTGCCTGCCTGCACATACATATGTGCCTAGCCAGCCGTGAACGTTATCTCCCAACCCGGCGGCCCACACCGATTTTTGATGCCCCTTCGCAGGGACAAAATGCATGAATGGCTCCCTAACATCCCAACCCCCTTGCCCACCAACCCCCCTAAGCCCATCTGTGTGCACGTGTCTGTGTGCGTGTGCAGTGGGAGTGTGTGAGTTTGCGATATAAAGCTCGCATCTATAGAGCGACATAACCGTACTATATCTTTCGGCTTTTATAGCTCTCACCGAGATTCACGTTTTTAGGGTCTCGGCCTTTGGACTTTATGGACTCATTTTGTGACTGGACGTGATGTGAAAGGCGCCCTACAAGGACACCCACACACACAGTCTTAAAAACACACGCACACAAACACACACGTGTTGTGGGTAAACCGATTTGTCATTATTATTGAAGACCATAAAATCCCCTGGCCCTTGGAACAAGGACCGCAATCGCTTCGTTCGCTTCGCTCTCTCGGATGTCCCGATGTCCTGGTGTCCCGATGTCCTGGTGTCCCCGCACCCACATGATTCTGATGGCCCTGATGATGGGTCACGGCAAGTCAAAACGTTTAGCAGGCGCTTAAAAGGCAAACATCACAACATGACAGGAAGCAGGACAGGGAGCAGGATACTGGGCCAGTTCAGGCCAGACCTGAATCCTGTGCCCTGAATGCTGAATCCTGCTGTTCGGTGCCCAAGGACGTGGATCGGGTGCCATGCATCATCGCCGTCATTATGGCGGCCAGCAAAGTGGGGAAACGTTTTTCGTTTTTTGCCCGCTCCCCTCCTGGAAAAGTGGAGGAGCGGGGAGCAACACTAATTGGACAAGTTGTGAAAAGCCGGCAGTGGAAAATGTTTCGAAATTAGCGCGTGAATTTAAGGGTTAAACCATAGAGTCCAAACCGGGGACAAAGCTATTGTTGTTATATGTCGTATGTCGGAATATGTCGAACAGTGTAACTAAACTGAACAAATTGCGAATTGCATGGCGAGGGAAATTAATTGAGAAAGTATATTTAAGCATTTATTTAAGCAGAACATTTTGCGAGCTGCCAGCCGGAATTATTATTAGGAGAGCTCCTGCGAGAAAGTGCGAAATTATTATTATAATTGATGGCAGAAGGAAAAACTTTTGACAGCCTAAAGTTGGCGCAAAAGTGAAATTAGAGTAGCGAAAAAATGGGCAAAACTAATTTGTGCCGTAATTTATGTGCAATAAATTTCCTATTTTACGCAGCCCAAAAAACCATTTAAGTTTCCCCAAACTCAAATGCAACTCCCAAAGCCAGTAGGAAAACAACAAACAAAAAAAACAAAAACAAATACACAAAGGCACAGAAATATATTAAGATGCTGCTGTTTTACTAATTTAACAAATTGCAGTAAACTTATCACTTTACGGAACAGAACAGATGGGACAGGGAAAGGGACAGGAAAAGGGACCGCACAGCTGGGAATTCGCTTTGAACTCGTCCTCTCCTCGGCACGAAGGTGCGAAGTGTCACTGCCACAAGCTGAGATGGAGAAAGCATTCCAGCGGAGCCAGGGAAAGGAGCCGGAGAACGGAGAAAGTGAGAGATGCAGACGGAGATGACCCATCTCCCTTCGCCCATCGCCCATCTCCCATCTGTGGGACAGCCGGCACTACATTATGGAATTTCCTTTGTACTTCATTCCAATCAGCAAAAGTGAAATGTCCCCCGAGGAGACGCTGTGAAATGCAGGGGGAAAACTGGGTGAAATGGGCCGAACTGGGAGGGGGTGGTGGTGGGGCGAACACATTTGTTGGTGGGCGGGCTGCAGCAGAATGCGAATGCAACACTTTGTGGCAACTTTCTGCATCCTGCAGCCTGCCTGCATCCTGCAGCCCGCCTCCTGCCGCATCCTTTTTTCGACCCTTCTCCCAGCCAGCTCTTTTGCCTGCTGATGTTTGCTTAACCAAATTAAAGTTTTTCGGGACGAGGGACGTGCGGCCAGAGTTTTTGGTTCGGTTTGGTTTGGTTTGGTTTGGGTTTCCCCCCCGAATTTTCCCACCCTCGTAAGTGCTAGGGATGCGATGTGATGTATCGGAAAAATCGGGATATATCGCCTTCAAAAACCATATTCAAAAGCATGGTATTACAATAAATCAAAATGCTTTTTAAAACCGAGAATGTTCATTTATTTGGAATGAATTATCTTTACTAACATCTTGTTGGAAGTAAATGTTAATGTAAATTTGAATTATAGAACTACTATAACTCGACTCGAGATGCAAAAGTTGCGAATGGGTTTAATATGTCCAGATGAACACAACCAACAATATACAATATAAGATTTTATGAGCCTTCTATTATGGATAGATAATAAATAAGAACTAGAATAAGAATTTCCTGTGGGATTCCTAAGTGAGGAATTACTAAAATAAATTTAGTTTTAATTTAGAACTTAACAAATAAAGTTCATGGAGTACATGGACTGCTTTTGGCCATCGCTAGCAAAGCCGTCTGCTTAATTAGTTGTAAGCGAATTTGTATTCAATTTGCTGGGTCTGTCAGTGCGGGGCGGGCAGTTCGGTTGCTCTTCCGGTTTCAGCCTCAGCTTCAGTTTCAGTTTCAGTTTGAGTTCCAGTTCCTGATCCCCGATCCCCTTCCTGCACCCAGCGATGCTCCGCCAGCTCTCCTGCGGGTCAGACGCTCATAACTCGGGCTGGCAGGCCATAAATTATGTTGCCTACGACTTGGCAATTAAACCCGTAAAACGAGCGTGAGAATGGAAAAATCGGAGCAGTGCGGGAGGAGCAAAAGGAGCAAAAAGGAGGCTAGTGGCGCGTGCCGAACCGACAAAATTATAGTTTCGAGCCTCCGAAGTGGGATTTCCCTCCGTTCCTCCCTTCCTCCCTTTCTAGCCGTCACCGTCACCGTATTCCGTATCCGTATTCCGTATTCCGCACTCCGTATTCCGTAGCCGTATCCGTAGCCTCTCCGCTCCTCTGCTTCCAAGCCCATCAAATTTACACCTAACAAACTTCATAACAAAGTCATAAAACCCGGCAGAAACACCAACACACCCGCATGGACAGGCTGTGTGGGCCATAAAAATGTTAAGGCCAAGAGCAAACGGAACGGGCCAGGAGCAGGAGCAGGAGCAGCACCAGGAGCAGGAGAAAAGTGTGAAGCAATATGCGTACCCTTTGCTCAGAAGCCATGCAAATTGAAGTGGATGTCAGGCATAACCAGTTCGGTTTTGAGGTACGCTGCAAATAATACAAAAAATAAAAAGATTTTGTTAATTTAAATTAGTATTTTGTATGCACTTAATAAGTTTAATTTTCATTTGATGTAAGTATGTGTATTCCATTAGACTACTCTACTCAAAGTACAGTCTATATTCATGGTTTGGTTAATCCAACAATTGCCTGGACTTTTCTCCAAGTGTTCAGACTGAAACAGAAACTGCAGAAAATGTTCAACCAGCTAAAGATGAGAGTTGGCAAAAGCAACAGTGGAAAAGTGTAGCTTTTTGGGGGGGCTGGGCAGGAGGAGGAGCAGGAGCGGGAGGAGTTGGAGAAGGGCCCTTAAAGTGCTCAGCAGGCTCTTTAAACAAACGCACCGAGCCGCCTGTAGGGTGGAAAATTGCCACCCCCTCGTTCCTCGTCCCCATCCTCCCGCTCCTGACAATTGCTCACTTTTCGGGAGCCTGCTGAAAATATGCATATGAATATAAAACTATGCGGACAGGATGTGTGTGTGAGTGTGTGTGTGTGTGTGCTCAAAGTTTTGCCCCCTTCCTGAACCCCGGACCCCGCCCTTCGCCCCCTTGCCAAAACGGGGGCAGACAGACAGTTTATGTTTGCATGTCACTGAGCCTGTAATGTATTCTAATTGAATGTTGAACTTGACCATCTCCACATATGCGACTGACTGCAACCGGAAAGGACCTCACACGCACACACAAACACGCACACACACAGATACACAAGAGCTGAAAGGAAGGAAGCCCCGGCCAGGACAACTGAGGATAGGAATTCTCTCGCAGAGCAACATGGACATGGTTGGCCATATATATTTTGGGGATTTACACATCAGGAAAACGTACAGCGTGAGGGAAAAATACGAACACATTTTCCAGCAGCAAAATCCGTCCCACAATAGAAGTCAATTAATTTTGGCCAGTTGCTGTCTTTGGTTAGATAGTTGTAGACCAAAAAAGATGCAGAACTACAGATTAATTAGCTAACCAATTATACATATATGTGACACCCCACCAGAGCACACATAACTCAACTCTCAACTGCATCCACCAGATCCAACCAGGAGGAGAGCCACTTAAATAAATATTGCAATGCCAGTGCAAATAGTGAAATAAATACTTTTACTCCAATAAACTCAAGACTCAAAGTCAGTTTAATAAACATAAATCGAGTTAATATCTGCTCACTTTTTGAAATCGAGAAATTCTTTCAAACGGCAATTGCATCAACGAGGAAAATAACTGAATATTGCCTCTGAAAGGAAAACCAGATATATATTTATGTTATATATATGTAGTATAGGAAGGAAGTGGGGGAAAGAGCCATTTTTGCGGGCGGAAAGGGGCGGGAATCGGGATCTGGATCAGCCAAATACATGAGCTGAAAACAGGAATATCCAATTGAAATTCAAGACTCATTTGCATGAAAACAAAATGCAACTTGTGTCCGGTGGGCAGCGCACAAATGTTTAACCGAAATTGCACTGCTGCAACAATGGTTAGCTTCTGCTCTCTGTAATTCTCTGTAATTTTATTAAAATTCATTGACCAGCCGCGCCGACGCCTCCTGTTGGCCAAACACACACTGCATTGGTTACAAATGCTAACCGATTGGGGAGTTGGTAGCAGGGAGTTGGTAACTGAGGGAGATACCATAAAAGGCAACAATCAAACAGAGATACGCAACGCAACGCAGAGATAGAAACAATTTGGCAAAAAATTCGGAAAATCGGAAATTCGGAAGTTCGACAAGAAAAAAAAGAAAACACACACACACACACACAGACAGAAAAGTAAAGTAAATAAATGTACGCTGGCACGCCAAATGCAATTTCCATAACAAATCAAATATTTTATGGCCCAAGCCAAATGGCACCCGAAAAATGTTGTCGGCTTTAAAGTGAGTTGAAAGCTGAAAAAGTTCATTTCTTCGGCCATTGTTGGTTGGAAGGAAAAGTGGTTGGTTGGTTGGGTTCCTAAATCACAAAATGGGTCAGAATGTATACATATACAAAAGTATGGATGTATATATGTTGTGTTGTGGTCCTTATCGGAGTGTGTTTGCATTGCGTTTGTGTGTGGCGTTGTGTTTGCGGTAATCCCAGTGGGGAAACCCAAACACACAGCACAGCACAGCACAGCAAAGGCAACAATTAGTCGAGCATTTGCTGCAAATAATATTTGCTAAATGTCCCAAACAGAATCGTCATAAATAAAGTCGCACACACACACACACAACTTGGGCTCTCTCGCACCGAAAAGAAAAGGATTCGAGTGGTTAACCCTCTGGAGCTGCAAATGCTTTGCATTTGATGTCCTTGATGTCCTGTCGCAGCTCTAATTCAAAAGTTGACATCGAAAATGTGACATTTCCTTGAATTACTTTTTGTGACATTCGCATTCTTTTGACTTCAGCCGGAGAGTTGTAATGCATATTTAATTCACAGGGGGATCGGGATTGGGATTGGGATTGGAGCTAAGCCGCAACAACTGAAACTAAAACAACTACAACCAAAACCAGAGCCAAAAGTAAAACTACAAGCAAAACCAAAACGAAAACTAAAACTTAACTCCCCCCCTTTGGATTGTTAAACTTTTAAGCAATTTACGGCCACCACAGGAACCACTTAGGTTAATCCCAAGCGGACATGGATGGACAGGGCTCGGAGCTGTTGTATTGATTAAAGGCACAAAACTAAGCGAGATTCTCGATTTGAATGTGGGGAATATTCATGAGGAGTTTGTGTTGTGTGTGTTTTTCAGCAAATTGGTAGGCAAACCGTATAAATAATTCATATTTATTCGAATTGCAAAAGCGAGTATTCCCACACGTATAGGAGTATATATAGAATCCAGAATCGAACCAAAAATCTGCATCCACTTTGGATATTCTTTTGTGTTTAATGCATGTCCTCAACGCAGTTCCCAATCTATTATCCAATGCCGATAGCTTCTTTGCATCTATTAGCTACCCGCTACCCTTCGCTTCAGTTATCTGTTTTCCATGACGGAAAAGCACGGAAGAGCACGGGAAAGCACGGGAAAACGGAAAACTCTCCTCCATGAGCGCTTAACTTTTAAACTCACCCGGAACACACATCCGCACGTGGAAGTGTCAACTGCATTACGTGTGTGTGTGGGTGTGTGTGGGTGGGTGGGTTAGTTTTTCGCAAATCCACAATATAGTAGCATAAAATTGTGTTGTAGTTGCAGGAGAGGATGTGTGGGTGCGGCACAATGCGGCACGGAATGTGGCACGAACATTTACACAAAGCCCGGCGGCGACAGCAGCACCAAAAACCAAAACTAAAACTGCAGCAATTAACTGCCTGAGCAGGGCAATCGGACAGCCGAGGGATAAACTGAGGCAGCAGAGGGTTAAGTTCGGTGGGGCAGGATGGAGCAGGGTGTGGTTCTAGCTGAAGCTTGGGTGGCGCAAAAACAAATCAGGCGAGGCTAAAACTTTGATGCACTTGTTTCAAACATTCAAAGAAGCGAAAAATCGTTTAAGTAAGCCGGATTGCAAATACCACAAAGCGCTTCCCCGAAAGGCGATGGGAAAAAAAACCATTTGGGGGATGGGTGAAAGGCAGGAAGGGACGAAGTCAGGAAGGGACGAAGTATTGGGTTACATCCTGGCGGGGAGTTGAATGGAAATTAGAGGTTCCTGCGACAGGGTCCAAAGCTGTTTTTAAGCCTACGCAACCGGACCGACCAAGCGTACCCAACTCGGCAGCAGATCTTCCCCCAGGGTGGCAGCATGTTGTGGCATCCAGTGGGTTAAGCTCTGGATGGTCACTCTACCGCCCATCACCGAGCCACCGAAGCCACCCACCTTTCGCTCCCTCCTCAACGTCCGTGAATGGGGAATGCAACAAAAACAAAACAAAACGCTTAACCACCAAACACCAAATTCTGTCGCTGTCAGACAGCCGCCAGGGGTTAAGGGGTGCGCTAAGAGGGGTCAAGGGGTCAATGCTTTCGGGGGAGGGGGAGGGAGGAGTGGGGCAGCGGCTGCTTGGCTGCAGAGCCACCAGCTGCGAAAGTTCACACGCACACAGCGAAAAAAGCAAACAAAAGAAATTAAATTTTAATTTCCTAATTAGGTTTAACTATGACTAGCTACTGCAATATTCATAGTGTTCATTTTTGATAATTTTATAAAATTCCATGGACACGAATTTTCATTGTACAACAAAAATACTTGAACTTATTGTATTTTTTAAGATTTAAGTAATTATTTTTTTACCTAATAATGGATTTACATTTCCCTTGAGCAATGAGCGTTTAATAATACAAATTTTAAAGTTTCCCTAAAGAACTATGCCAAGGTTTAATTTGCATTTAAAACTAGAGTTTTATTTATTCATTAAATAATTTAGTTTTGATTAATTTTTTGGTTTTAAGTGGGGTAAGCAATGTAATATTTATAGTTAGTGACTAATATCTGAAAGAACTAGAATCTTTTGTTTGAAGCTATTCAATCTCCAACTCCCCCAATCTAAAAGGAGACTTAAATAGCCCCAAGGACCCACCGATTTTCTCGCAGTGTCGCTGCCCCTGTTCATTTGCGCATCTAATGAAGCTCGGCGCTTCAAATGTGCGTGGGCGGTTAACGGCTGTGGCTGTGGCTTCGTCGTCAGCTGCTGCCATCAACAACGCATTTCGGGGGTAAAAGTTTTTCCTGGCCCAGCGGAAGCGGGGGATCTGGGAAGGAATGCGGGGGCGTGGCAGGGGGACTTGGAGCGGCTCCATAACATAACGTTTCATTAGAGATGAGCTGATAAACATGCAGGCGCAGCGGTACGGTAGCAAAACCCGAACAGCCCACCAAAATGTCAGCAGCTGCGAGAGTTTTAGACCAAAAAACTTAAATAAATTATTAAAGCCAGCCTAGTTAATATTTCAGCAGACTTCAATTAAACTTTGCCTTCGAATCATTTTCCACTGGCTTACATGGCGTATGCGCAATCTGCTCTGTACGCCTTGGGGTCTATGTACATTTAATTAAGCCTACATTTTATTTTATATTTTATATTTGATTTGTTTTTTTTTTCAAAATCTTTACTTTCGTCTAGAAAAAGGGAGTGTGTGCAAATATCAGTGATAGTAAATAACTTATTTGGGCCCACGTTGCGTATGAGTAATATCAATGACCAAACTTTGAACATTTTGTGTTTATTTATGAATTTATTAATGAAATCGACGCCTTTGTCGCCTGTTTGGCACACATGTGTGTGTGTGTGTGTGTGTGTGTGTGTGCGTTTGTCGACAATGGTTGTTTTTTTGGTTGATGTTGTTTTTCTGGCTGTCGTTTCTGTTTTTATTTTTCCACCATTGTTGTACTTGCCTTCCTGTTATTGTTGTTGTTGTTGTTGGTCTGGGCCAGCCTTTTGTTTTTCGGTGGTCCTACAAAATTTCACAGTTTCTTGTTTTCCCGCCGAAAGGGTAAGGGTAAGCGGAGGTGGGAAGGGAGGAGGCCAGCACATTGCCGGAATGCTGCCGGAATGCTGCTGGGATGCCTCATGTGGTTGGACGGACGACAACAACAGCGCTCGAATTTGAGTGGCCACCGAAAAAGGGTGCGAAGAGGAGGCGGGAGGAGGCAGGAGGCAGCGAAAGTGTGGCGGGTGGAGGCAGGGGGCAGGAGGCAGGCGGCAGAAGAGGAAGGTATTTGGCACGCCAATACAATAACAAATTAAAGGCACAAAGGATTTAGCATGTGGCACGGCTTAGCTCTGCGGTCGCCCTACGTCCTTCGCCGGTCGCACGAACAGTACACAGGAAAAAATCGGAACTAACAGATTTGGTTTTAAAATTTCCTAATTTAAATTGAGTAGATTTAAGGTCTCTTCAAAAATGATTGACTAATGACATCCCGATAGAATATGTAAAAGATTCTACGAGTATTCGTATTTGCTTTCCTCAGTTTCTCTCAGTGTGCGAGTGTTTGTGCGTGCAAATTGAGTTGCGTGGAAAAGGGCAAGAAAGGATGCTCAAAATGCAAATGGCAGCGAGAAAGCTGGAGGAGATGCATCAGTGGGGGGAGTGGAGCAGAGGAACTGAGCAGCGGAGGAGCTGAGCAGCGGAGGAGCAGAGGAGCAGAGCTAAGCTGTGAGCGAACATTACCGGCGATTACCCCGTTAGCGTGCACCGTTACCGTTACCGTTAGTTGCTGCTGGATACACGCTCAAAATGCGGATGCGAACATCCTCCTAAGCTCATCAAAGAACCAACAACAGCAGGGGGAACAGGAGCCACGAACAACAACAAAGTGTTGACAGCCTTGTCCATGAGGAGGAAGAAGAAAGCAGGGAGTTTGGGGGAAAGTAGTACAGTGAGAACAAATATATACCAATGCCAATGCCAATGCCAATTCCATTTCCTCATTCGCATTTAATATTAAAGCTTAAAGAGGATGCCTTAGTGGCAAGACGGCTTCCTCTTCCAATTAGCAACCATTTAAGACCTGCTATCAATACGAAAATGATTCGTTCCGAACCCAAATTAGAATGAACATGCTTCCTGAAAAGACTAATCTCCATTTCATCTGCCATCTGCCGTCTCTTTCATCTGTCAGCGCTTCAAGCTCAAGCTCAATGCCAATCAAACTTGGTCTAAATCATTTCCAATTTCAACACAGGGAGAAGTGTGCCCCGACCGATACATAATATAATTCGGAGCTTTGCTGGAACAACATTCAAATGTGTATTTCCACACACTCTCTCGGGCACTTTCTCTCAGTGGAGCGATGGCAAGTGTTGAAAATTGGAATGGAAACGCAGTGAGCTTTGGGGGCAATCACAGAAGCGTGAGGAAAATCGCCCGGGGAGGCATAAAGTTTGATTATGCGACTTCGATAAAGTTATCACACAATCGATGGCCGACTATTTGCCAGGCAACAATCGTTGCCAACTGGCAACTGGCAACAGCCAACTGGCAACTGGCACTTAAGTGATTAAAGCCAAGTTCCTTAACCATCCAATTACGCGTCAGTCAACTGGGCTGGATGATTGATTGATTGACGGCCCGAACGACCGACGGAACGACTGACTGCTCCAAGGCCTGACAGGTGCGAGAAAGGAAGGAAAGGCTGGAGGAAACCTTTGCCTTGAAGACATCCGGCAACAGGTAGGGATAAGTGGTTGCTAGTTGGTAGTTGCTTCTTGCTTGTTCCTAGAAGAAGTTCCAAAGGCAAAAGGTAAATTATAGCACGCTATGGCACAGCCCCTATGCTAATAGTCCACGCATTAATTCGCTTAATCACTGGAACCCCTGTTCCACATCCTCTGCCATATATTTCTCCCTCCCCCTCCCCCCTGTTGACTCCGTGTGTGTTTTGTTTTTCCGGACACCAGGACACAAAATCTCACTCAACGACAACGACAACTACAACTACTACTACAACTACACACCTGAGTTGTTGGAGCCCCGGGCTTGTCGCCAACTGAACTAACTGTGCGGGAGCGCTGAATGCAATGAATTGCATCAAAACTTTGCACCGTCAATGGAGAGCTGCCTCCTCCTGGCGATGAAGGCGTGACACGAAAGGAGCGGATTGTAGGTCACCTATTTCGCAGCATCCCCTTTGAAATCGCTCGTAGTATTATGCTATATTGTGCGTCGAACTGAAAAAAAAAGGAAGATCCTAGTTCAGTTTAGGTTTTGTAAGTACTCGGACTTTGTTATTTTCGTCCTTTGAATGCTACATTTTGTATATAATAATACATAGTATTTATTTTGTTAAGTAAACGTGTTTGGCAAAAAGGTACATTAGTGTTTAAATTTAATATTAGATGATGGAGGGAAAAGGCCAGAGGAAACCTTCGGTACGGTGGGTACAAGGTGCTGCATTTCAAATAGTTCCAAAGAGATTCATTCGAAATTCTTGGCTTTTGTTTTACTTTTTTAGCACAAGGATAACGTTCCACTATTATTATTATTATTGTTATTAAGATGGCTAAGAAGGAGTATGAAAACTTGTCTTATAACCCATTACCTTACAAACATCAGAATCTACTACTATGTTGCCCGACTCACGCACATCTCCAGCTCTCACCCACACATGTTCACAACGGAAAATGGCGAAACGTGGAAAAGCTGGGGGGGAAATGGAGGAGTGGAGCTGGAGCAGGAGCAGGAGCAAGAGAGGGAAGGAGGGGCCCACATAAACTTAAAGCGCCAATGAGGGACATTACATTATTGAGTTGGCGATGGCCGTCGATAGTTTGCGGTGGAATGAATGGTTGTGCAAAAGCGGTTGGGTGGGGTGGATCTGCGGGCGGTGCGGGTGGTGCGGGTGGTGCGGGTGGTGCGGGTGGTGCAGTTGATGCAGGTGGGCTTGTGGCTTGGCATCCTGGCATCCTGGCAGTTGCGGTGCGGTGCGGTCGGGTGCGGTGCGGAGCTCGGGCATTAGTTTGACATTTACTTGGGCACGTCGTTAGCAGCTGAGTGCCACATGCACCCACGGAGCAGGTGTGAGTGTGTGGTGCACTGCCAGAGATTAGTGGCAGGTTCTGGCGCTGAGTTGGGCTCCCTCGGAGCGAACGCCAGCCGTATTACTTTTGGCCAGGGAGGAGTACTGGTTAGACTGGTAATGGACTTGTACGTTGAATGAAATTCAACTGGACCAGTCTGTACTGGAACCACTCCCACCCCAGAGAGAAGGAATCACCATGGTGCTTGATAAATAAAACAAATAGCAACAGCTCGGCCACAATATTTGCGTGTTAAATATTTGCTCCCGTTTATGAATCACTTTAGTCATCTTATCCCCCGTCATCCGTCTGAGAAAACATTCCCATTGGAATTAGGCACAAGCCCCGCGACAGATTATTTCGCCCGGTGTAATCGGAGCACTCTAATGCTCCTGCTGCTGCCATAGCCCGGCAATTCAAATAGTTGAAATTGTTTGAGCTTGATTTAGGCAGACACACCTCAGCACACACACCTTGCACGCCGGCACACACACACTCTCGGTCACGACGGCGTCAAGTTATTTGAAGCACTTTAGCTCCAGCCACCAACACACCGCCTCCTCCTTCTCCTCCATCCTCCACCCACCATCGGTCCTTCCGCACTCTCTCATAATGTTTCCCCAGCCAGACCGAAAGCACAACAAATTAAGCCTTTTAACAAACACAAACAAAAGTCCAATTTGTTGCCAAGTTGTGACGCTGTCCAAAATGCAAAGCCGTTAACTACAGCGCTGGTCTGGCTCACTGAAACCAACCACCAACCACCCACCAGCCCACTCCACCCCACTCTAACCCACTCCACCCACTGATCCACCCGGCGAAAACTCCGACACTCTTGCCCAGATTGTTGGAGGTGAAAAACTTTGGCTCGCTCGCTTCTTCTGTTTGACTTAGATAATAGCGCAAAGAAATTTGCGTAGACTTTCCCTTCCCCCTCCCTCCGCCCCTTCCCCTACCCCTTCCCCCTTTATTTCCTCGCATTTCGCATTTCGCATCCGCAGCTGATGAAATTAAACAAATTGTAGCGTGGAAAAATTTGAGTCCCAGTTAGGTTTCGTCATGTCTTTTATGGCCATTGGGCGTGGGCATGTCGAACAGTGGGCTGAAAGCTGGATTCGGGATGCTGGATTCCGGGAAATTAAAAGGTTCTGGGTGGGGTTCTGGAAACTGAAAACTGAACCCACCTTCTTCCTCCGCCTCCTTCTCCTCCTCCTCCCTCCTTGATCACCTAAACACCAAGTTCGTGCTTGTCTTAATTAAACGTTGCTGACTTTGGGCGGGGGGGAAGGACCGGGGCCATCCTTTAATTTAAACACAACCGCTAACGAATCAAAGCATCTCCAGGTGCTTATCATCACGTGAATTTCCAAAGGAAGCAGCGAGAAATGAAGGGTTCTTTCTGGTAATGGTTACTCCTGTCGATGCTTTTCAATAGAAATTAAACAAATTAAAGATAGAACTTCTTCTTAAGATGCTTTTGATGGCTAAACCCTCGATTAATAAACCCCATCCCAGCACCAGAGCACATTGATCTACCACAATTATAGACTAGCAATGACTCAACATGTCTTAAGGATACACCGCAAGAAATACTATGTTGTTCTGCAGCACCATATCCCTTAAGTTGTGTCTTAAGCTCCCGCTGGGATCTAACCCCGTCCAGGCTCTAATTACTCGTTATTCCACAGTCTTCCGCTCGAAGCCCGCTTAATTACTTTCAAATCCTGATCTATGCCACGCGAATCCCAGCCTCCAGGCTCGAGGCTCCCGGCTCCGGGCTCCACCCAACCACGCACCCCACTGTGCCGGCCAGAAAACACATCCAACAAGCAGCACACGCCAAACGAATCCAACAAGCGCATCCAGACCAGGCCAGACCAGCCCAGACCAGCCCCGAATAAACCAGACGACATCACTAAGCTCCTACATGAGTAATCGTAATCCCGAAAAGTTTTGCAGGGAAACCAACTCATAACCCGTAATCATCGCAATTAGTTTAGCCCGATGACGACGACTGGGGTTTGGTGTGGGGTTTGGATTTCGGTTTGGGTTTGGGTTGGGGTTTGGGTTACCCAACCCAAGGGCAACCCGTTGCTAAGCTGGCAACTGCCACTGCAAATGGAAATGGAAATCGGTAATGGAATCGGGCCTGGATTGCCGGGAGCCGGGAGCAGGCGTAAATCAACGAGGTGCTGCCATGTCGTCATAGGAGCCGTAATCAAAACAGGTGCGGCCCAAACACAACAGGGGATTGCGACTATGGGATACCCTGGGATGCACCCTTTTGATACTCGGAAGTACTTTTTGAAAATTCAAATCTCAAGATCTCCACCAGATGCGTTACTTAATGAAGCTACCTGGAATAAGCTATAATTATAGCTCAAGGATGTAGGTTCCTGTACAACGAACACCCCCCTTCATACCCTGTCATCACACTTCCCTGATTTCATAAAGCTCCCTTTTCGGTAATCGGAATTCGAAACCCGCTAACTTATGCAACTCCCAACCGAAACTATATACCCGCCGGGCGATGGACGCATTTTTGGGAGCACAACAAATCAGTAAACCGAATCACGACGACCATAAAGCCTCCCGTTCGCGTGGACAGTCGCAGCCGGAGTGATCACATACGACGAGGGGCCTGCACAGATACAGATACAGCTACAGATACAGATACTGATACAGATACCGATGTGGCTGATGATGCTGATGAGGAGAGACCGTAAACCATAAACCGCTGAATAAACAGGGAGGCGTTTAATTGTTTTCATGCCTGCCCAAATGGAAGGGCTTGATGAGATGTTCGCTTTCAAAGGGAGAAGGGTGAAGGGACTCCTAGCCCAAGTCCTAATGAACCGGCGATTGGGATTACCCTTTGGATAAACAAAACTCAGAATTGAATGAAAGAGAAAAGGGCCAATGTTCTGGAGTTACCTTTCATGGCTTTGGTTTGGAGTTAATTCTTTATTATAATGATTGGGTGGCCCACGGGATGGGGCCCCTGCAGGGTAATCCCCAGTCGTTAGCTAATCGCCAATGGCACCTAGCAGCATCGCTTGTTGTCGCTGTCAACAAGCAGCGGAGATGATTTGAGGCCCCAGCGCCTGGGGGAAGATATAACCATATATATATACAACCCGACGCATCGAGTTCAGTTCAGTTAGCAGAGGCCGACCAAGCACTAAGAACGATGGCTTCCGAATCCGAATCCACCGCGTCCACCGGTGTGGCCAAGCTGCCCAAGATCGCGGAACAGCCGGCGGAGCAAGGGGAGCCAGATCCTCCCCAGAAAGACACACCCGCGGACTTCGAGACCGCCATAGATGCGGCGGGTTTCGGGATGTTCAACGTCCTTCTGCTGATTGCCGCCGTTCCAGCCGCCATGGGCACCGTGTACGAAACCTCGACGATGTCCTTCATCCTGCCCAGCGCCGAGTGCGATCTCAAGCTGAGTCTCCTGGACAAGGGCGTGCTGAACGCCATCACCTATGCGGGCATGATTAGCTCGGCGGTGATGTGGGGCTACCTGGCCGACACGAAGGGCAGGAGGAACTTGCTCATCGTGGGCTATGCCGCCGACACCTTCTGCGTTTTGGGCGGCGCCCTCAGCCAGAACGTGGTCCAGCTGATGGTCTGCAAGTACCTGGGTGGATTCTGGTGAGTAGCTATTCATTCACTAACTAATTCATTCATTCATTCAGCAACTCATTCCTTCAGCATGAGCGGCCCCTTTGCCGTGCTGATGACGTATCTGACGGAACTCCATGGTCGGAAGCAACGCCAGCGCATCATGATGATCGTGGGCATCATGTTCTCCATCGCCACCCTCACCCTGCCCGGCCTGGCCATGCTGATCTTGCCGCAGAAGTGGGACATCCGAATCTGGACTTTGACGTGTAAGTCCCGAGGGTGTGTTACGCTGCGTGATAAGGTCGGAGATAGTGGACAGATGAGCTGATAACCAGATCTGGGAACTGCCTTCGAACAGCTGTTGGAGATTAGGTTGGAGGAGTGTAGTGGATGTCCCCCTCACCAAAAAACCTCAAACAAAAACACCACGCTTAAGTAAATTTGTTTAGTCAGGTTTTAGCTTTACGATCCGGAGCACAATCTGAGATAATACCCATGGACAAGTGGGGCAGGGGAAAGTAGTTGGGGATGGGTGATAGCACACCCCTTTAAAGATCCAACTAGCTATCCAGACACCAAAGTAAACATGATTTGTGGTAGGTACTGATAGTAATTATCCCTCCTTATTTCAGTGACATCCTGGCAGGTGTTCGTTGCCATCTCCGCCCTGCCCAGCTTATTGAGCTTCGTGCTCTTCTTCTTCTTCCCGGAGAGTCCCAAGTTCCTCATGTCCAAGGGTCGCAACCAGGAGGCCATGGATGCCTTCAAGTTTATGTACCATTTGAATACCCGCAAGCCGAAGGATTCGTTTCCGGTGAGTCCATCTCTTGATGATTTTCAGCAACCAAAGAAACTCATAGCAACCACTTCCCAAAAACAGATCAAGATACTGGCCAACGAGGTGATCAGTGTTCCAGCGAGAAAGCACAAGGAAGGCAAACTGCCCATCGAGAACAGCGAGGCTCAGGATCCGGAGCAGGCAGGATCGAAGCCAGCAAAGAAGAGCTCGGGATTCACCCAGCTGCGACCCCTGTTCACCAAGCCCTACTTGGGGCTCTCGCTCTGGGTTTATCTGCTCAACTTTTGCGTGCTTCTGGGGTGAGTTCTACTAGGAACATCTAATCCTAATCCTAATCCTTATCCTAATCCTCCCCATTTTCATTTGCAGTCAGAACACGATGCGCTTGTGGCTGCCCCAGCTGTTCGCCTCGATCAACGAGTTCGAGAACGAGGCGAAGGGCGACGAGGCGGGTGCGATGAGCATCTGCAGCATCCTGGAGTACAGCGTCAACCGCACCCAGACCCAGCTGGCTCCCAGCACCGAGTGCAAGGTCAACATAAGTCCCTCCACCTACACCAACAACCTGATTGTGGCCGGCGCCGGTTTCGTGGCCTACATGCTGGCCGGGTTCCTGGTGAATCTCGTAGGCGTCAAGCGGATTATGAGTGAGTGTGGTCGGAGATGTAACCCCTGGAAGGATTAGTTATTAATTAAATACTTATTTCCATTTGTAGCCATTGGACTTTTCGGCGCCGGCTGCTGCTCCATCGGCATGTACTGGTCCAGCTCGGCGGCATCCACGGTGGCCATAGCCTCGCTGTTCGTGACCCTGGGCAGCATATCGGCCACCTCGGTGATCAGTGCCTCGGTCAGCCTGTTTCCCACGTCGCTCAGGTGAGAGTTGGTCCACCTGCTAATTCCTAATTGTCCACTCAACCGCGAAATTGTATTAGGACGATGATTGTCTCGCTGGAAATGATGTTCGGGCGCCTGGGCTCGCTCCTGGGCAACATCTTCTTCCCCGCCCTGATGGGACTGGGCTGTGTGCCGCCCTTCTTCATGGTCAGCCTGTTCATGCTGGGTGAGTGGCTCGGCGCAATGCATCTGTCGGTGGGTTGTCCCCTAATCGGAATGCGTCTCCTTTCAGCCGGCTGCCTGATGGCCGCCTTCCTGCCCCTAAAGAACAAGGCTGCCCTTAAGTGAGCCGCTCTTCCCCGAGGAGTCTTCAGCTCCAGCTCCCATTCCGCTGCTGTACATAGTATCCCACTTTACTCTTAGCCTAGACTTAGTATGCTCTTCCGATGGTCGAGATAAACTGCAGTGCAATCTGGATTTGAATCTTTCCTCTCTGAATTGCAATTCCCACAGCAATTCTCAATGCAAGATCCTTCGATGCTAATTTATTTATCCTTTTTTTTTTGTTTGTTTGCGGAGTTGAGTCCCTTTGCTGAGGTTTAATTAAAAGTTAATTTATTTTAGATTGCAAGTTACTAGGATTAAGCAATTTGTATGCAATTTAGTTTCGCCTGTCAATTACACGAATTCCTCTTCATCAATTTCCATAAACCGCTGGCACTTATCAATGCATCTTGGGGTCGGTCCGGACTCCTGTCTTAGTCTGTCCTTTGCTGTCCTGGCCTGTCCCTTGCCGTCCCAGTGTCCTGGCATTGACTTGGCGTGAAAGTGACTGCACAAGAACAAGATCGGAGCCGACTGGCGAAGGACGAATGGCGCCGGACGAATGGCGAATGTCGAATGTCCCATTCCTTGCAATTGGCATTGGCATTCCGGGCTTATCTCGTTTGCCAGTAACATTGTGACATTCCAACGACCCCCGCCCACGATAAATTGAGTTGGATCCAATCGAAGGACTCGAGGGTGCGGAGAAGTGTGGCTGGAGAGCACTTCAGGCGGGTACGATGGAGCTCGTCGGAGGCAAGGACGACTCCTCCTGCACACACACACACACACTTGTTGGCTCTTGGTCTTTGCCCTCGGCCTCTTTTATAGCATCAGCATTGCTGGGATTGATTAAAATCATCAAGTCAATGAAGATGCTGCTTTCCTAATTCGGAAACGTACTTCGACAATAATGGACACCTTATTCCTAAGCGAAAACAGGACGAGTTCCATAGTCCATCAGTGCGCCAAATGTTGAAATCGAAATATGTTTGATTTGTTGTTTGTATTCAATACAAAATTATATTTCAAAGTATTTGTGAAAATCAATTTTTGAATTTGTTTTATTTAACATATATTTAAGAATCGGAAGGTAGTAAACAAAAATGGAAGAAATGTATTTTTATATCACTATCTAACTTTAAAAGTTGGGGATATATAAGCTCAAAGGTGCAAACCATTTATAAATTTACATATTTTTGGATAAGATGGGAAGTTAAGAAGAATTTTGTATATATTCTGCGTTTTCGAAAATGGTTTTAGTTCACAACTCAGTCAAAACTTTACCGATTTAGATTTGGAAAATGTTTCCGTACTTATTTTCAGTTTGGAAATGTGCAAACTTATATTTGGAAAATTTAATTTTCCAACAAATTTATTTGCTTAAAAAGTAGAAAAAAGCTGCAAATTCCTTTTCCCCTTTAAGATTTGTAATTTCTATAAATGTATTCCAAGAATCCGATTCTGGGAGTGCAACCCACTTAGGATTGACCCATGTCAGTTGGCCATACTTTGCCATATTACCCGCTCAGCCTTGACCGGAATTATTTCCCCCAGACTCCCCGTCGCTCCACTATTTTAATTAATTAATCCACTCACTCATAGATTTTGAATAATTGGACCAGCAGAAGGAATCGCTTAACAAAGAAAACGATTAGTAAGAGAATGCCAACTGAATCGCAACCCATTCCCAATCCCCGGCTCGAGATTTAGCTAAATCGCATTTGTATACAGTGGAACCTGCGCAACCGGAATGGCAAATTGACATCTCCGACGGAGTTGGAATAAATAGAGTGGCCAAGGATGTGCTGAGTTGCTAAGTTGCGTCTGCTTTTCAATTCAATTATTTCTCTTTGGCGTTGACAAATGGTTGTTTGCGTTCGAGTTAGTGCGTCCCCACTGTACCGCAATCGCCGCTGTGTCCTCCAAAGCCCCTCAACCTTATCTCGACTAGGAGGCGTTGATATACGAGCGCGCACTCAAGCCAAATGGAAATGCTAATTATCTGACAACGGAGCCGCTCAACTCGAAGTTTAACTGGGAACCGGGGAAGTGGGAAGTGGGAGCTGGGAGCTGGGTACTGGGAACTCGGAGGGGCATTTTAGGAGGCCCGTCTTCTAGGCGATAACTATATAGTACTTGTTGTGGGCCGACCGGCCAGCAGCAGCTTGCTCTCTTTTTTGGCCAGCCATGATTTCACAATTGTTTGAAATCAGACAAGAGCCCCGCAAAGTTTTAATTAAAAACTTTTGGCCCCGACTTTTAGAACCCAACTCGAGACGTCCGCTAATGCGATGGCGGAGCATCGATAAAGACCCACCAGGGAGCATCCGACAACCCGAAGCCAGCCCCGGGTCCAAGGTGAACCTCTACTACATGTGGATTTGCGTCACTACAAAAAGGGTTTCAAATCTAAAAAGCACGGAAAAATTCATGATTCATTTAGTAAAAAAGTAATCAATTTCAAAGAGTAATAAAAAATTAAAGTAATAGTAATAAATAAATAAACCTAGACATCTAAAAATAAATAAATTAGCAAATTAACAACTTCTATTTGAACTTGTTCTGATCAAATTAAAATATTTCCAAATGTCTGTTAAACTAAAGAAATCTGTTTCTGTTGCTAATTCAACCTCAAAAACATAAATATTTGTAGAAATAAAGTTATCTTTACAAATATATATGTATATATATATTTATTTTTAGAAATAAAGTTATCTTTACAAATAGACAAACTGAATTGAAATCTCTTCCCTCCCAGACGCAGACCAGAAATTTCCCAACAGGTTTCTCTCACAGATAACGCATTCGGAGCACTCGGAGTACAATCCCCCGGCAATCTAATCAGGTGGGAGAGCAGAGCCGAGCAGAGCACAACAGACCAGAGCAGTAAACACATAAATTCCGATCCGGAGCATTGGCCGCTTCAGTAGTCCAAGATGAGTCTGAGCAACAAGGTAGCGATCGTGACGGGAGCGAGCAGCGGTATCGGAGCAGCCATCGCCCAGGTGCTGGCCCGCGAGGGAGCCACCCTGGCGCTGGTGGGACGCAATGTGGCCAATCTGGAGGCCACCAAGAAGAGCCTGAAGGGCGCCAAGGCCGAGATCGTGGTGGCCGATGTGACCAAGGACCCGGAGGCGATTGTCCAGCAGACGCTGGCCAAGTTCGGGCGCATCGATGTGCTGGTGAACAACGCCGGCATCCTGGGCAAGGGCGGCCTCATCGACCTGGACATCGAGGAGTTCGACTCGGTGCTGAACACCAACCTGCGCGGCGTCATCCTCCTGACCAAGGCCGTGCTGCCGCACCTCCTGCAGACCAAGGGGGCCGTGGTGAATGTCAGCAGTTGCGCCGGTCTCCGTCCCTTTGCCGGAGCCCTGAGCTACGGGATCTCCAAGGCCGCCCTCGATCAGTTCACCAAGATCGTGGCGCTCGAGACGGCGTCGCAGGGCGTGCGGGTGAACTCCGTGAACCCGGGCTTCGTTGTGACCAACATCCACCAGCGCATCGGCATCGTCGACGAGGAGTACAACACCGTGCTGCAGCGGGCCCAGGCCTCGCATCCCATGGGCCGCGTCGGCGACGTGAACGAGGTGGCCGAGGCTGTGGCCTTCCTGGCCAGCTCCAAGGCCAGCTTCACCACCGGCGCCCTCTTCCCCATCGACGGCGGCAAGCACAATCTGACGCCTCGTTAAGCGTTCTCCGTAATTGCGTTTCCTCCATTACTGTCCCCCTCCTGTCCACCCCCGCTCCTCGATTGTATTCCATTCTATTCTATTATTTTTTTTTTTGCTTGTAATAAATAAGTTGTGACCACACTGAACAAAAGACTTTGTTGAAAGCGGGCCCTAACTTTGTTAGACGGAACTTTCAAAGCGGAATCAGAAAATATTTGTGTAAAGTAATGTTTTTAGCCACGGAAGAAGCCAGAGTCATTTCCCGCTTTAATTACATAGATCCTGAAGCTGAAGCACTTTAAACATTTTAAACCTAGAGCATAATATATATTCCCTGAATAAATATTACTTTTTCTAGTGAACCTAGTAACAAGTTATATATATATTTTTTTGGTTGTGTTCGCTCGCTTACATATTTTGGTAAATCAAAATATAAATAACAATAAACTGAAATCTGAAATCAGATTCCACAAAAGAATGAGTTTTTTTCGTGTTTATCAATTTTACAAAATGTTTGAATATTGACTAGATTACATATTTGCTGGATGCAGAGGGCGGAGGAAATCCAAGAACATTAATGGTAGAACATAACATAGAACATGTACACATACCAAAACGATTTGATCTTTGAACATTACTCGGCATGTTTTTGTGCTGCCGGAAAAGTTCCATTTGGTAGAACACATTCCAAGTTGACAGAGTTGTTCCAAAGCTACCATTTGAAAACCGCAAAATTGTAAACAATTCCCCAGCTAGCCAACTCTCTTTAATTGTTTTTTTTTTGTCTTTCGGCTTATCCATTCGCCATACCGAAGTTTGTCTTTTTCTAGGACCCCTGCACCCGGAGGGGGGGAGGGGGGGGGATGGGTGACCCCAAAATGACCGCCATGGGTTTGCTGTGTCAGACACTTGACAGACTTATCTGGCCCATCATCGGCCCAAGGTTGATAAGATGTGCCGTCAGCGTCAGCGGCAGCGACAGGGAAACCTGCGGTTTAATCTCCGCCAGCTCCTTATCGGGTAGCCACTCAGAAATACCGGGTAACTCGGTATCACTCAGTATCTCCCTATCTCCGCGTGTTACCCTCCTCGGTCCAGGTTCCATTCGAGCGATTCCAACGGTTCGGGCGTTGGTAATGTAGGTCATAATTGTCATTGATTCATGGGTCCCCGCCCCTTAAAATAGGAATCAATGAGTGGCTTTCGGACAGCTTTGGGACGAGCATTCATATGAGTGGTGAGAAGCTCAGAACTTTTCTGGCCGGACTTAATCCCTAGTCCTGGCTTCCTTTCAGCCTATTGTTAAACCTATTGTTATGAGCTTTTTAATTTTAATGGAATTTTCGAGATTTCTGTAAGGGATTACCCTTACCCCCAGAAAAATGGAAACAAATTCAAATCGAGGATTTGGAGGCAGATTAGTTTCATTTGCAATTAGTTCTAAGATGATTTAAGAATCTGACTTGAATAAAGAAAGCTATGAGAAGCGATGGAGCTTTTCTATTTAGAACAAATGTGATAAAGCTATTTTAGCTTTTAGGGTTTATAAATCTCCTTCCCTGAAAGCTGCTCGTAGGGGATGCAAATCGAAAAAGCTTTCTTTCAGTTTATGTATCAACACAAGAGAAACCCTTCCTAGCTTAAACAACTACAGTTCCAAAGCTTAAAGCTCCGACTTCACCCCCTGGATTCAGTGTAAGGGATGGAACGACAACCAAGCGATTAAGCTTAACCAAGTTCCTAAGCTTAAAGCTCCGAGTTCATGCAATGTCCACAAGGGTTGCAAGTGGAATGAGCTTTTTTTTAGCCTTTCAAACTATCGGAGAAACAAGCCGTGCAATAACCCTTCTCTTCAGCTTAAAGCTCCCGTTCCACCCCCATGGGAAGAGGAAGCCCCATTGACAAAAGCTCCAGATGGTCATGGCTGCCACGACGAGCTGTCAGTGCGTCAGAAACCATCGCAGCGCGCTCGTCGTGCCCCCAAAATCCTGCGCAGTCGATACGGAACACAATCCTCTAAAGGGGAAAAGAGAGGGGCAGAGAGCCAGGGAGCTGGGCCAGCTGGCAAAGAAATCGGAACAGGCAGCCAATTGATTTTTCTCGCCCCGAAGGGAAGCAGCCAAGGTAAACCCGAGGAAACCGAAAACAAGCCAGGTGAGGCCCACCACAGACCTCTCCAGCATTTCCATACGGAAATCTCCATATGGAAATGAAAACGAAAACGGCGGAGGCCCACGAACTCAAGGACTCCTCCACGGAGCCTGCTGTCTCCGTTGCAGAGGAGTTGGATGAAGTGGAGCAAGAGCAGGAACAGCAGGACCAGCAGGACCAGGAACAGGAGCTCCTGAGCGAGCGATGGTCGCCGTTGGGAGCCAACTACGACGATGCCAACAGTGCCAGCTCGGGAGTGGACTGTGAGCTGGATACGGGACTGGAAAAGTCGGAGACTCGACGTGGCAGTGCCAACAGCGAGCTCTCCCGCCTGAGGAGCATCGAGGAGGAGCAGGAGCTGCTCACCAGCTCCCTGCTGGCCCTGACCTCCCACTTCGCCCACGTCCAGCTGCGGGTGCGCCAGATAGTGGAGGCCCCGACGGAGGAGCGGGACCAGCTGCTGCGCGACCTCGAGGACTTCGCCTTCCAGGGCATTCCCGAGGCAGCCCAGCCCAAGGATGCGCAGGATGGAAGCGAGTCCAGGGACGGGGAGTCGGAGCTCGTCGCCGACAGCCAGTTGATCGAGCAGCTCAAGTCGCAGCTCACGGAGCTCGAGCAACTGGCCTACGAGGCTGGCGAGCCCGGCATCCTTCCACAACATGTCCTCCTGGAGAAGCAGAAGTTCATTCTGGACGAGCTGCGCTCCAAGCTCAATCTCCAGGTGGAGCAGCACGAGCTTCCGACCCTTAGCACCGAGCAGCTGCGTCATCAGGTGGACAATGCCATTGGCGAGTTTGTGGGTCCGCTCAAGATGAAGGAGCAGCTGGTGGCCCAGCTGAAGACGCAGATCACTGACCTGGAGCGCTTCATTGCCTTCCTGCAGTGCGACGCGGACCAAAACTCCACGGGGGACCGATTGAAGCTCCTCTCCGGAGCCTACAACAGCTACGCGGCCAAGCAGACGGCTCGCTGCTCGCAGGCAACTCCCTCATCCGCTGCCCAGCCGGTGGTGCCAGTCCCAGTGGCGGGTTCGGCAGCTTCTCCAACCTCTGTCCGACCCGGGTCCGGATCCGGCTCCAATTCCGGCGAGAGCCTGCATAGCAAGGCCCACGGCCTGCTGGACAAGGCCTCGCTCCTCATGCAGATGTTCGCCACCACGCATCTGGCGAAGCCACGCAGCCACGACGACTTCCAGCAGAACTCCCTCAAGAAGACGCACAAGGGCAACCACTGGGGGTGAGTTATGGGACCCTTTTTTGGGAAAGGGAGGGGGTAGCTAGCATCGCAGGGAAGGGAACGTCTCTAACCCTATAGAATGTATATATTCCTGATCCGTCCTAAAACCTAACCCAAATTAACCCTCCCCAGGGATCTTCGCGCCCAGCTGGAGGTTGACATCCAGGAGGTGGCCGCCTTGGCTGCCACTTTGAGCTGCGATCGCGAGAAGCTGGCCAACATCAAGCGGGCATTGCGGCAGCACCAGGCGGAGTCCTTTGCCTCCACCTCCACCTTCACCGCCACCTCAACCGCCGCCGCCGGTCATCCTTCCATCAATGCCCAAAACGGAGCCTTGACCACGGTGCCGCCGCGATGTAGAAGAGCCCTGGCCGCTGGCCACGAACTGGCGCCATATGCCGCCGGCGCCGGAGCAGTGTCCTCCGACTCCGATGAGGACATCAGCTACTCCACCTTCGAGTGGGAGAAGGAGGGCAAGAGCCGGAGGATGGCGCACATGCGAGGCGATTCAATAGCCACCATCGGCCGGGAGCTGACCACGGTGGTGCGGAAGAACTTTGCCCGCACGCTCCAGCAGTTGATCCAGCACGGGCTGCGCATCCCGGCGGAGTCGGCGGCCTCCAGTCTGATGGTGCCCTTCATGCGGTGCCTGCATCCGGGCCCAGGACCGACAGCCGTGGTCCCTCTGACCAGTGGCGGGGACTCCCAGTTTCTGGGTATGGGAATGGGCATGGGACTGGGAAGGGCCATGCACGCCTGGGAACTGGTGTTTGCCTACTATCGCCTGAAGAACGGCGACGAGTACAACAACACGCCGGCACGAAAGCTGTCGCAGAGCTTCCAGCTGGACATCGTCGATGCCCAGGCGGTCACCGCCAAGCAAAGTCTGCTCAGCACCGTGGGCATGATCCTGGCCATGCACCGTCCCTACAAGCGGAGCAACAACGCCCACTTCAAGGCCTTCGTCTGCGCCGGACTAAAGTGAGTATTGGGTCAGAAGTCGCCAGAGAACAACAACATGAAAGGAAGCCCAGCTTTTGGACATATGGTGGTCAGAGATTTGTTGTAATATTTTCAAATCGATTTTAAAGTATATCTCCCAAATTATCTTAAGAAACTATTCAGTAATCCTCACCCACTTTGTCCATTGCTCCTCTGGCAGCTTTGTTGCTTTCTGCTTTACATCCTTTTGACTGCTGCTCTCTGCTCTCTGTTCTACAGCTCCCATCAGCTGGTGGAGTGGCTGAACCTAATCCTCAGCTGCCACGAATTGGTGGACACATACTACTCCTCGAGCAGCTACGTGGCGCGCACTGGATTCCGCGATTCGCTGCGCTCCATCGACGGGCTGTCGCGGTTCGACTTCGATCTGCCGGTGGACCTGGCCATCCGGCACTTCCGCAACATCTAGGAGCTGTACGTTTGGCTTAGACCAGTCGCGCACTATTCCAATGTCCATGTGCTGCGGGCCACGGGGAAACTAGTCCAAATCGTATTCTCTCTCTCTCCACACACACTTAATGTATAATGTATAAATTCGTGTATATAACTTTAGATATGTCCCATTAAATCAATTGCTAATCCTAGCGGAAGTGCGTGGTGTAGAATTCGTGCAGGCACTGGCTGAGCTTGTCACCCAGCGGACGCTCCAGAGGCCCGCAAGGTATCTTTGCAAGGAGCAGGCGCGCCTCTTGGTCGCCAGCGGACTCCTCGTAGGCTTCCAGCAGGCGTCGTGGTGTGGGATAGCGCTCCACTATGGCCATGGCCCGGTCCAGGGAGAGAGAGTGAAGCTGGAGCAGTTGCTGGACAAAGACTTCCCGGACGGTCAGTTGGGCGTTCTTGGCGGAGTCCTCGTACAGGGCCCGGAACTTGAGCAGTCCGATGCGGGAGGAGGTCAGGTTGCAGGCGCTCTTGTCCAGCATGGCCCGCTCCACATTGTGCAGGGTTTTGCGCGAGAAGATCTGACCCAGGGAGCGACTCATGGAGGCGAGGTAGCCCATGGACCTGTAGTGATTCTCTGTGCGCACCACCTGCACCCCCGTTTGCACCCTGGCATTGGCCAGCGCCTGCTGCAGCGAGTCCAAGGGCAGGCCCAGCTGCTCGTTGTCTCCGTAATCCTCCACCAGGTAGATGACATGCCGCAGTCCACTCTGCCCCAGTCGATGCTTCTGCTCGTGGAAGCGACCGTCTCGAATGCTGGAGGCCAGGTCATCCATTCGCTTCCGCTCCACAATATAGGGCAGCACCAGTTCGTTTCCCACCTTGTCCTTGGCAATCCACAGGAAATCCCCGATGGTCAAGCGACGCACCTCGTGCTGGACGTCAAGGGATTCCAGATAGCTTCTGGTTTGGTCCAGCACTCGCTTGTTCTTGCCACTCGTCTCCTGGGTGTCCACCAAGAGGAGAACCTCGAACTGCCCGGGCTCCATCAGGACCAGCCGCTCCCTCTCCTCGGTGGCGGCAATTTCCAGCTGTTCCTTCTTGGTCAGCTTTCGGGGCTTCTTCTGCTGTTTGTCCCGCTGCTCCCGCACCTGCTGCACCACCTGTTGCACCTGGTGCTCGTACTGCTCGCTGTTCGCTTCCCTTCGGGTCTCCAAATTGCTCCTCCTGTGCTGGCGCAGCTCCTCGTCGATGAGCTGGCACAGGGTGCCTCCGAATCCCCTCAGTACCGCGCAATCCCTGCCGCTGTACAGGGGCAGCGGATAGCTTTTCAGGGCTTCCAGGGCCTGGCGAAGTTTGAACTGCGACTTCTGCTTCCGACGCTCGGCCTCGAGGAGCCAGCGCTCCAGCCAGCGGGTGAAGAGTGGGTTGGGCTCCCTCAATCGCACCTCCAGGCGTGTGTCCATCGTCTTTCCTAGCCTCTGCCACAGATTTCGAAGTTTGTTTATTACGTTACAAAACTTGGCGCTTTTTTCCTGGTTTCACAGCGCAGTTATCTCTATCGACTATCGACTATCGGTAGCAGGTAGCTAAATTTCTTTTACCGATAACACAAAAAACAAACAAAGTGTATTTACTTTACGCACTTTACCAAACTTCGCGCTTTTAATTTGCTTTCGCAGTAGAATTATCGTTGCGGATGGTATCGTTCGCTCGACTATCGGTTGCAGGTATCGATATCATTTCAATACCAAATTTCAACGAACGATAGCGATATCTCGTAAATCGATGACACGATATCGAACCATCTGCACGTTTTGTTTTGCGCCGCCGATTACTATTTTGGTTTAATTTCGCCTGAAAACGAAACAATCCGTACCCACATCTGATCCAATCCAAGATGACAGCCGCCGGAGTGGACGGCATAAAGCTGGAGGCGCTCTCCATCAGCGAGGGCATCCGGGAGGCGCCCGTCTGCATAATCGTGCTGGGAATGGCCGGCAGCGGGAAGACCACATTCACGAAGAGTCTCATACAGCACGCCCAGGAGAAGTTCAACCCGTACGTGGTGAACCTGGATCCCGCCTGCCGCGAAGTGCCGTATGCGGCACACGTGGACATCCGGGACACGGTCAACTACCGGGAGGTGATGAAGCAGTACCAGCTGGGACCGAACGGAGGCATCGTGACCGCCCTCAACATGTTCACCACCAAGATGGCCCAGTTTGCGGAGCTAGTGCGTCGGGCCGGCGAGCGGGGTCACAAGTGGTGCGTGATCGACACGCCCGGACAGATCGAGGTGTTCACCTGGTCCGCCTCCGGCAACATAATCACCGAGGGCTTGGCCACCATGTTTCCCACGATCGTGGTCTATGTTATGGATGTGGTGAGGAGCGCCTGTCCCACCACCTTCATGTCCAACATGCTCTACGCCTGCTCCATCCTGTACAAGACGCGGCTGCCCTTCTTGGTGGCCCTTAATAAGGTAATGGAGCATTTTAAGTTTTTCCATACCCTTGCAGAGACTCTTCTGCAAGGGTATTGTAAGCTTGGACCCCCAAAGCCTTGTCTTGCTTTCTGGTTAACCCTCTCGTGTATCATGTATCCCCCAGATCGACCTGCAGGACTGCAGCTTCGTGCAGGAGTGGATGACGGACTTCGAGGCCTACCAGGACGCCCTGGAGCAGGAGCAGGAACAGAGCTTCGTGAGCAACCTCACGCGCACCATGTCCCTCACTCTGGACACTTTCTACGAGAATCTGTCCACCTGTGGCGTGTCCGCCAAAACGGGGGTGGGCTTCTCGCAGCTGCTCCAAAAAGTTCTAGAATGCGTGGCGGAGTACGAAAGTGACTACAAGCCGGTCTACGAGAAGATGAGAAGGGAGCGGTTGGCAGAGCAGGCAGCGACTCTCCAACCAGCTTCCAATGTGGAAGATGCCGGAGTATCCGTGCCCTTGGGATTGGCTCTGAAGGTAGGATGCAAATCAGCCTTTCTGAACTCTACTAATTCCCTTTTCTTACGCAGGATCCACCTCCGTATACGGGAAACAACGTTTTTCTGATGGCCCCTGGACTGGTCCCGCAACCGTCTCAAGACGATGAAGTGGAGGACATGGAGGAGGATCCCAAGGAGCCAATGGAGGACCAGAACTTCCAGAGCTTCGTCCAGAGCCACCTGAGTGCCCAGCAAAGCAAGCGGGATAAAAGGCAACTGCAGGAGCAGTCCAATCCCTAAAAGTGATATGGAGAACATTTCAGTTAGGATCGGTTCATATATTTTAAAAAGTGGTTGGGTCCTCTAGACCTAGGAGTAGGTTAAGCTGAATCAAATTATATATGTGTACATAAGCAGTAATGTTGATATTTCAATGTGGTTCTACAAAAGATATACTTTATACTTTTTTTTGTTAGTTTTCTTCTTTATTATTCACTTTAACAAGCAAAAACATTCAATATAGTGTGTGTGTGTGTGTGTTTGTCTCGTGTGTGTGTGTGTGTACATATATAGGTTTCCATCGTAATTATGTCTGCGTGTGTATATATAGTATGAGTATATAGTATGCCTCGTAGAACGGGATACGGGATCTGAGTGTACGTTTTGTATCTCCTTGTCGGATATCTGTTTTGTATACATGGACTTAGTTTAGCTTTGCAAATTAGTGATAACATACACATATGGAGGATATATCCCGCTCGTAAATGCAAGCCTTATACTTTGCGTTACATATTTCTTGTACATATATATCGTATGTATATATAATGTGTGTGTGTGTGTGTGTATATATGTTGAGCAAATCATCAATTGTGTTGCGAGTGCTATATAGTTGCTTCTCTGGATTGGTTACCTTATTGGTTGTCGCTTTAAATATTACGCTTACAAAAATACAGATCATCTCAAATACTTGTCAATGCTTCACAGTTATACACAGTTATATAGACCCACATACAGTAATACATCATCGGTTACATCATACAGTACAGTACAGTACAGTACAGTATAGTACAGTACAGTACTCCCCCGCTATCCCTGCCATCCCCATCATATTCATCAATATCTGGATTTTCTGCGTGCTGCTCGGCGGCCGCAAGCTGTGCAGGATTTTAGCCTAGACTTTAGCCATCTTATCCAGGCGTAAATGCATCGGCTCCTTAAATACTTCAATGCTGGAAATCAAGTACAGTCCAGACCCGGTAATAGAAGCACTGATCATCGCAAATAAACTATTCGCAATTCTGGACGTTTTCGTGTGTGTGGGGGGTTGCCTTTGGTTCGCACAAACTTAGGTTTAGACATATGGAAAGATATCCGAAAGCAGCCCCTCGTCGACTTATCCCTAGGTGATTTCATCGTTATCTTTCAATATTCTCAGTATTCAATATTCCCGCAGTGCGGTTCAGAACGCGTGGGTTTTTTTGAAAAGTGGGCCTTCTGTTGCAATGGGTTGTAATGAAATGAATTTGAATAAAAAGCTCGCTTTATCCTTAAAAAGTATTAATAAATGTAATGCAATAGTTTGCTTAAATATTTCCTTAAGCCCCGAAACGCACTGCAATTAAATACGCTAGTTTTCCACAGATCCATAATTTATGCAACTCATTTCCGGCATAACATACATAGTTTTCATATACGACGCTTGTATATATCTTCTTGGATAATCGAAATAAGCTCACGCATTCTCGCACATACTCTCGCACACATTCACACAACCCAAGCTTAATTTTGAGATACTCTCGTTCGGTCCGAAGATACTTTCGAGACTTTCGAAAACGGGTTATCAAAGCAGGAAAATCATAAAGTTGCTTTTGTGTTGATGTTGTTTCAGAAACAGTCTTCTTCACTTTGGTTTTTTGTTGTTTTTTGTTTGTTTTTTGTTTTTTTTTGTTTCATTTTCCACATGCCTTTTCTTTAATAGTTTTGAGGGGGGGAAGAAGAAACATAACAGTGAAAGTTGCTTTTGGTTTGGTGACTCCGATCGGTTTTTAGCTATAGCTTGGCTTTTGGACAGCGCTGAGATCCGATCCGATTGGAATATGCATATATACATATATATATATATATCTATATAAGGTGTGCATCCTTACGATCTAGGTAAATACGAGTGTGTGTGTGCTGTACCTCAGAACGGAAGTTTCGTGGGAAATCCCAAGGATTTTAAGCAGGCCGAAGGATAGTCAAAATTAATCCGGGTATTGGTACTATCTAGACGAGCTCCAATTAATCGTCATCCGACAGATTGGTGGTGGTCAACAGCGTGGCATTGTCTTCGGCGCCCTGCTCCTCGATGTCCTAAAAAAAAGAAATTAAATACATATAAATTTACAGATATTAGTTTGTAATCTAAAGTTTTTTCGTTGTACCTGGGAAAATGCAACTAAATTTTGTATTTCATTTGTGAAATGTTACTCTAAAATAAAATTCCAAAACTGAATTTATTACAATCATAAATATGTGATACAATATCATGTGCTTGGATCGTGTCAGATCCATTTATCATTATAGCCACAAATAGGGCTACCGAATGCAGCAATAATTATGTTATCAAACAATTGTGTCATGCTGTAAATATTTTGCAGCTTAAAGCCGGTTTGGTTCTTCGTTAGTTTTATCAGCACAGATAAGATATAGCTAAATGAACGACTTCCCCCCAAGGAAACAACGATCGATCGGGTCAGTTTCTTATACAAAATATATATTCTCATATATTCAGCAATGTTTTGTTTGCTTCATTACAATCTTGTGATTCTTCACATCTTTCCTTTGTTTCCTTCTCTTCTCTTCTGTTCTCTTCTGTTCTCTTTTTTTGTTTTTAGTTTTTTTTTTTTTTATAAAAAAATAGTTTTACATGCAAATAGGACGATCGGAAATTGTTAAATTATTTTGTCAGCAATTGAACAATTTACTTATTACGAAGAAGAACAATTCAAAAACACACGTTACAATAGGCATACATTTTTTTTTGTTTTTTTTTTTTAATTTTCTCATTTTGTGTATTTATAAAAATAAAAAAATTTGTTTAAAAAAAAAATTAGATAAACTTAAAATGAAACAAAACATTTAGGCTAAGAAATAGTTGTGCGTGGTGTTTGTGCCGAGGAAGTAAATGCAGCAGAAATGTTTGCAGTAGTTGAGCTAGACTTTAGAGATTTACAAAGAAACAGGGAGCCCGGTGGATCGGATTGGATGGTGGATTCGATTTCGATTTCGATTTTCGGGATGTTGTAATCTTCTAGAGAACTGTCCTCCAGGCGGGCTCCTACTGTCCATGGTGCTGCGCTCCGTTTCCCTTTACTTTTTTACTCTTTTGTTTGTTTGTTGGTTTTTGTAGATTGGAAGTGTGCGGAAGATTTTGTTGCTTGGGGAAGATGGGTCTGGGTCTGGGACTGGGACTGGGACAGAACCCTCACTTGACCTTCTGCTTGACGGGGCTGGGCGAGGTCTGGTCGGCCTCCGGCAGATCGCTCTCCTTCTTGCGCTTCACCTTGTCCTTGGGCGCCTTGCTGGGCTTCTTCGTTTGCAGCGCCAGCTTTGCCTCCCGTTTCGCCTCCTTCTTGGCCTCCCGCTTGGCCTTCAGCTGCTCGGTGATGAAGGAGAACACCAGGTAGCCCTGCAGGGCAATCAGGCCGCCCAGAGCCAGCAGCGATCTCACTCCGCCAATGCCATAGTACAGGGTGAGCACTCCGATCACCGAGGTGGCGGAGCGGATGAGGAAGAAGACCCCGTTGTTGACCACCCTCAGCTGGGCCAGGCGCTCCTCGCGATCGAAGACGCCGATCAGCTGGAAGACATGCGAGAGCAGCTCGCTGAAGTAGTGGAGCGTGAGCAGGACCAGGGCCAGGCGCTGGAAGCTGAGGGTGTAGGCCAGCACGATCAGGGTGAAGCCGCTGATCGAGTGGATGATCTTGGGCTGCTGCTCCTCCTTGGTCTTGATCTTCTGGAAGTACAGCTCCGGGAGCATGTGCAGGTAGTAGGCCAGCTGGACGATGAAGTAGAACTTGTGCAGGAAGCTCATCGGGTGGTCGGGGAAGCCCTCCCACAGCTGGGCCACCTGGCCCAGGTAGCCCTCCTTGAGCACCACCTGGGCGCCCCAGACGAACGACAGCAGGTAGAAGGCCACCAGCTGGCCGGACTCGTTGAAGCGGGCCAGCTTGAACTTGGAGAGGTGCAGCTTCTTGCTGATCTTGTCCAGCACGAACTCCTGGATGATGGCGTGCATGATGATGCAGGTCAGCGTGTAGAAGAATATCGCGCAGTAGTCCTTGATCCCTGCGATGTAGGTGAAGGCCCTTCCGTACGGCTGCTCCCTGCTGGGATCCTCGCCGCTCACGTTGTGGTGCAGCGAGATGAAGGCGCTGGCGAAGGCCGCCGTCGACTCGTTCATCAGGCCCACCACGAACACCATGGCCACGCAGGAGATGATGTCCGCGTGGTTCTGGATCACGAACTCATGGCTGAGGATCGGCGGGTTCTTGTTGCTGGTCTTGCGACCCAGTCCGGGCTTGATGACCATCTTGCACACAGGTGGATGAGCAGGTTGAGCAGCGCACAGGTCAGGAGCAGGTCAACTAGGTGCTGGGGTGCTGAAACGGATGTGGGATGTCAGTATCGGTATAGTAACTATCTTTGCTTTTGCAGAGATCACTAGATATCGCCAGCTATACCAATTACCAATTACCAATGCCAGATGAATTCAGCTGAAAGCTGTTTCACTATATACGATAGACACACTCAATACAAACGGAAATCGTTGACGTTGGTTATATGCAAATACTTGCCACGACACTAGTTTTCATTCAAAGTGTTTTGCTTGAAATCTGAGAAATCCTCACTCCAAACCGATCATTATAGATGACACCTACTTATCCCCTGACTTGCTTTGCTATTAAATAAATTCGTAACATTGAAATTGGGAATGGGAAAATTATTGTAGTGTGCTTCTAACTATTGTTTTATGCAAATAGTTGCCACGACATTAGTTTCCATTGGATTTACTTAGGCTGAGATCTGACACAATATTCTTGGTTGTAAATAATATATACTTTCTCCAAAGATCTACCGCTAGGAGTGAACTTACCCCGACAATCAACAAATCTATCTTTGAGGTGTCTATATTTTGTATCTATTCCAGCAGCAGGTTATATGCAAATATTGCTCACCACCTGCCCCCCGACTTTATATATAGTTATCACATGAGCTAACATGGCTTGGAGTCCACAAGTCCCGATGACCTATAAATGATGATAACTTTCTCCACTACTATTCCTCTCCGAGGTCGTGCTAGGCCCCAAAAAACGGATGTTGTGATGATATTGGTTAGACGCAAGCATGGCTCTAGCTGCCACGAATTGGTTTCTAGTTCGATGTTCTAGTCCGATCGGATCTGATATGTTCGGTGTTCGGTGGCGGAAAGCTAAGCTATCAATATGCAGGGCCAGCTAATGCCACGACATCCTAACATCCTGGCATCCCAACTACCAACTCATCGATTATTCGCATGTATCTGCAACATATCCTGGTTGCATCTAGGCGATAGCTACTGCATCCAAGATGCTCCTCCGATGGCAATAACAAAAACACACAATTTGCCTTGTTGGCACCACACACACACACACGCGCACACTCGCAAATCCGCTAGTAGAGCGCGCTACACACACGCATTCGCACACACACACACACACATGCACGCGAGAGAGACACGCTGGCAATTTGTTGTTGGCCGTTTTTTTCGCATGTTGCCAATAAGTTTGTACTCACAGGATTTGCTTCTTTTTGGCGAATCCAAGCGACGTGCAACGTGGTCTGCTGACGTAGGCGGTATAGCGGTACAAGTGGCACCACCAAACAGCTACAGCTCCGATTCGGGTTGGGATCTGGAACTGAATCTCTGCTCTGCTCTGCTCTGTCGCTGTCGCTGCCTCTGACGCTCAGCTCTGCCGCTGCTTCTGCTTCTGCTTCTGCCTCTGCAACTTTCCTCTGCCGCTGCACAGCCGGGGAATTAGTGTGCCCATATTGGGGGAAGCACAAAATGCCCAAAATGGCAATCTTATTCCATTTTTCGCTCACTTAGCACTTGCTGCACGATTAATATTCGTATGTTCGAAGATTTCACTTGAAGTCAATCAATAAATGTGCACGATTCTAACGGTAACACAAGAACACTCTTTCGAATTACCCGTTTGCTTTGCACAACTGGCCACATTAAGTAACCCGCCACGCGTAAGCGGGTAAGCGGGTAAGCAATAACTAACGGTTACGGCGCGCACGGTCACACAGAACTTCAACACGGCGCGATTTTTAAATGTAGTTTTTTAATTGAATAATTTAATAGTTTTAACTAAAAAAGGGCAACCAAAGGCGAAAGCCACGCAAATGGCTTAATTGATTGACACCGCCGCTCGCCAAAGAGCGCAAATTATGGAAATTAAGTGCCGTGTAATGGGCTCAAGGCCATCAGCCACCGGCCACCAGTTAATTGCATTTTGTACTCACGTTACGATTCCGCTTGCGCACGGAGGAGACGATGGTGCGCTTGTTGCGTGCCACCAGGCAGACGGTTATGATCAGAATCACGCCGATGAGGGCGAAGCCCAGCAGAGCGGGCAGAAGCACGCTATCCTCGGCCTTGTAGCCCTGCATAAAAAAAAAAAACGGGGTTAGCAGTTGGTAGGATTAGGCATTAAATAACCCCTAGTCCTACCCTATATAGCTATATACTACGCAAAGGAGCTGGAGTCCGGTTTTATGTCGGTATGAAAGCATTAAATAACGTTTGTAAATCCATTTCCAGTTATTAAAAGTGGTTCAAAGATTGTGCAAATGGATTCAACGGACAAACGGACAAGGAACGGATTAAGGAACTTTGCAGGGTATCATTTTGCGAGCAGCCCCCAATTCAACTAGCTACTTACGGTCCATTGGAAGTAGGTCGAGGGATCGATGTAGGCCCAGTGCGTCTTGATCCAGGCGCTGTTACTCCTGTTGTTCTGGGCTCCTCCTCCGATTTCCTGGCTCCGCTCCTCCGGATATAATTGTGTGTGTGGGATTTGATTGCCCTGGGCCTTGGCCAGGACAGGCGGCAAATTGGGTTTCTTGGCGGCGGACTTCAGTAGAGGCACCTGGATGATGCGGGTGGTGATGGTGGTGGCCGGTGGCAAATGGCGCGGAGTGGTTGTCGGTTCCCTGGTGGTGGTCGTGGTTGTTGTTGTGGTTGGAGCCGGTGTGGTTGTGGTTGTTGTAGAGGTGGTGGTGGTGGTGGTGCTGCTGCTGCTGCTTGCAGTGGCTGGTGGTGTGGTGGTGGTGGAGCTCGTAGCACTGGTTGTCGGATTGGTTTTGTTCAACCTGATCACAAATTGCTCCACACCGTTCCTATTGACGATCTGCACGTTTCTTCCGACGTTCTGTTGCAGCAAGGGTGATCCGCCGGGCTCTCCACCCCCCGATCCTGTTCCCGGCCCAGCTACTATGCCCGAAGCCCCCGATCTCTGCGGGCTGTGGATTAAGGCCGCTTTGGTTTTCAAGAACCATTCCGTGGGATTTGGTAGACATTCGGCGGAGACTAGGAAGGGTATTAGAACGGCTCCGATGATGACGGTGCAGACGAATATTAGGCCCAAGTAGGCGAAGAAGGAGCGACGGCGTCGCTGACCCTTGACCTTGTTGGAAGTGGTGGACGAGGAGCCGGAAGTTGAACCGGAAGTGCCAGCCCCACCGCCGCCGGAAGACGCAGCCGATCGTCCCGTTCCGGACAGTTTTCCCTCGATGCGGAAGTCATCGTTTTGCGGCAGTATTGTATACTGCAGGCTATTTTCACCGTGTCTTATGGTTTTATACATGGTGGGTTGTCACAAGCTACAAAGCTACAAAATCTTCTAAATCTTTTGTGTTTCTCTTGTCTTGTCTTGTCCAATCTACAGTCTACAGTTCCTGGCAACTTGGTTGCTCTCCTCTCTTCTCCTCTGTAGTTCTTCCTTAAGAAGACCGTTTCGGTCTTGCAAGTGATTGTAGTTGGTATTTGTAGTTGGTTGGACTGACTCCAATTGGACTTCCGACGTTATCTCTCTAATTAGCTTTCCAGTTGATGATCCTGGAACGGCTTCTGCCTCTCGTTCTTCTATTGCTTACATGGACGTTTTGTTGGCTAGGCTTTTAATTTAATTAAGTTGCCGAAAGTTTTTAAACTGGAATTTACTCTTCTCGTTTATAGTTGTTGTGTTCTGGTTCTCTCTTCTTCTTTCTCTTCTGGCGCTCCAAGGGCTCCCTGTTGTTTTTATTGTTCTTCCTTCCTCGCCTCTCTCCTCCTCCTTCCCTCTACCACTCTTCCACTCTCTCTCTGTCTCTCTCGTTATCCTTCTCCTGCCACCTTTGTATGCTTGTTTGTTGTCGCAGAGGTAACGGTAAATACTCAATATTCGCTCACCTTTGCTCTTTATGGTTAACTGTAAATCCGCAACTCGGTTTCGGTTATATTTTTGTTTTCCAGGAGACTCTGCTGCAACTTCTTTCTCTGTTGAAGTCCTCTACGAAATTTACTACGCGAAAGTTGTTGTCCTTTGGGAATATTGTTTTTGTTCGTCTTCCTGTTCCTGCTGCTGCTGCTCCTTGCGCACTAAATTTTATGTTTTTATTGATTGAGCGTTTGTTGATTTTTGACGCAGGCGCTGTTATGCAGGCTACTGGAAGTGTTGGAAAATTCCTTTCTGGAAGGACCTTTGGTGTTGGGAATTATTGGTTGGATTTTGCGATTTTTCACCATTTAACGGTCGATACATATATTAATCGATACATATAGCTATCGGCAGTCGATTAATCTTTGAAAATTGCAGGATATTGCAGGCTTTTGAAAACCCCAAAACCAATCAAAACAAATAAAAACCATTTAAATAATATACTTGTACACAAATCCACGGATTCAGTTTATTTTCACCCGCACTTTGCACTTGTCCAGATAGGAGGGATCCAACCGAATTTGATCAAATTTTAAATACCCTTCTTTCGGTTTCGATTTGAACGGGGAACAGTGAATCAGCCCAATTTTAGATGACTTTGTTCATATTCAAGGAGACTTTGCACCTCGAGATAGCCTGCAAATAGACCTATCTACAGATTGCTAATGGATTGCGGACCTTGCTAATGGATCAATCAGAAATTGCGCCCACAGACAGATCCAGATTTACGAGGTAGTCATATACCGGCGGCCGTAAAGTTTCGCCAACAGCCCCGATAAGCCCCGGTTACGGGTTTATGTTTATCGGTAGCTTATCGGCGATTGATAAGCGACGGGTCCCAAACATTCTCCTCGCCCAATCTGCAGAGGCCCCACAGTCACGTAAAATAGGCCAACCGGTCAACAACGATCCGCACTTTTCGGAATACCAATTGCGCCGGAAATTCCTCAGAAGCTCATCCCGATTTTTACATCCGCCCAAAATGGTCAGCTTCTTGGTTCTTGGCCTAATCTTTGGCGGCTTTATGGCCCTCGCCAGCTTGGCCTTCAAACTCCTGGGCCTGAAGCCTCCGATGATATTTGGCAAATACCCCTTGAAGGGAATATTCTACCGGGTGAAGTTCTGGTTGGCCTTGTTGGTGCTTCGTCGCCTGAGATACCGGATATATCGAAGGAACGAGGAGGTTCTCAGCTCCGAGGAGCACTTGGCAAAGGTTGACCGAGCGCAGGAGCTGAGCAACGATCCAAAGAGCTACGACGTGGTCAGCTTTATGGCTGCCGACAAGGAGGGACAGAAACTGATGGTCACCCTGGAGAGACGAAGGCGAGGAGTCCTGAAGGCGGCTCTCTATCTGTGGCTCCCGGAAAGGGGCCTCTTTGGTTCGCCCAAACTACCCGATATGATACTCTTTACCACGGAAGATGGACAGGAGAACAACGAGTTCCAGGGCGGAGGTTTCCACATATACCAAGAGGAGTCCATGAAGTTGTGGAGAATTAAGTACGAAGGAGTCTTGAAGAGCCAGGACCAGGAGCAGGACCAGCAGAAGCAGCAGGGCGAAGAGCTGGCCGTGAATCTGGACTTGCAGTTCAAGAGTTCCTCGTCGGGGCACTTCGATTTCAGCAGAGATCTAAGTTCCTCCCTCATAGCCGACTCCATTGCCAGAGAGCCCTGGAACGAGAGGTTCTACAGCGTGGTCAGGAGCGTGAATCACATCGTGGAGAAGCGCACCCACTACGAGCAGAACGGTGAGCTGACGGGGCGGATCGTCATCCAAGGCAAGGAGCTGTCGCTCCGAATGCCGGGCTTCCGCGATCACAGTTTCGGAACGGAGCGCTGTCTGAGCTCCATTAACCGATACGTCTACTTCGCCCTATTCCTGGAGGATGGCAGCAGCATGGTTGTGGGCAATCTCAGCCAGCCCACGTTCTTCCTGTCCTCCCTCAAAGTGGGCTATGTCTGCAGTCCCTCGGGTGAGTATCAGCCGCTGACCTGGAGCAACTTCGAGTTGTATTCGTATGGGGAGAAGGGCATCCCGCCGCAGCACCAGAACTTCATTGTGCACACCGAGGACAAGGAGTACCTCGTGCAGATCAAGGTGGAGGGATCTGCGGTGCGCTATGTGGGTGGCGATTGGGAGTCGAAGGTGTTCAACCAGTTTGTGTCCTGCACTGTCAACGGAATGTCCGGGCAAGGACATGCGGAGTTCCTCTACCGCCATAAGGGAGGGCGGCCGGAGGATATTGCTGCGCAGGATCCCAGCTGGTACCAGGACATCAAGCGATTCGAGAAGAGTCTCAGTCTGCTGGAGGAGGAAGATAGGGATTTCATTTTCTAGGCACTCCGCTCCAAGTCCAAGTCCATTTTTTTTGTTATTGCATTTAAGAATCTATAATTGTTTTTTGGGTAGTTTACAAAATAAAATAAATATATTATATATTGAAGATTGAAGATCAAATGGTTACTTGGGGAATTGGACTACCAGAAAATGATCCAGCACTTTCTTGGTGGAAGTACGAATGATTTCAATGCCTCTCAAGTGGATTACTGATGCAATCTCCAAGTCTAAACTTAGTCCTAGCAATCTGGAAATTCTTAGGCGAAGGCTACCAGGTGCAGCTGCAATCGGAGGGTTATCTAATAGACTGCGGAGATAAGAAAGATTAGGAAATCGCTGGCCAGTTGGACCCCCCTGGGTGGGATGGAGAGGTTTCCGGGGCACTCGAACTGGACAATAAATTAGCATGCAACCAGCGAAAGGAGAGTCGACGACCGGATTAGATTGGTGTCAAGTGCTGGGGGCTTTCTTGCCATAAATTAAGGCGTATCGCTCCAAAGACAACGCCTGTAAGACCACAGATCCATAAATAACCCCGACATTTACACCAGGTGTCCCAGCAGGTATCTATATAATCGAATTGCCCATTTCCTCAATAACAGTTTGTTGTTGTTCCAAAAGGAATTCCGACCTGCCGCACTGTCAATCTATGGTTATGACCCCCAAACATATATCATATCTGCATCTGTCCTATATACATACGCATTCACCACCGATAAGCCATTCACAGACAGATATTGCCCGCCGATTTGGCTGGAATTTGGCCATATCAGGCTGATTTCCAGGAGTTGAATCAATTATTCATGCTCGTATCTCGCGGTTTTCCCCGTAAAATACATTTCCAATGTGTTCGCTTGTCGTTTGATTACGGAATTATTAGAGTCATCAATTGGATTGTGGATTGCGGATTGTTGTTTCCTGATAGGCGATTCCTTTGAAGGCAGCCAATCAAAGTCCCCCGATTTATATGGAAATGATTACCAGGTAACACTCACGGCAAAAGTGACGGGCTGAAATTTCGAATTCGAAATGTAATCTCGTAATTCCTTGCCAGAAATGTCAGAAATGTTTTTGTTGTCAGTCAGTCAGTTCGAAATCTTTTGGTTCAGTCTTCACCACATTGCAGTATGAATGCTGCGAACAAAGGCCCGGAGGGGGCTCTCGAAGGGGCAACCTACTCCGATCTGAAGGGATCCGGGATCAGCGAGTCGCTGCGATCGCTGGAGACCCAAGTGTCTGTTGTTTATCAGGAATCCATTGAGCCGGCTCTCAGTCCGGCAGACCTTCCGGCCCGTTGCCGGAAGACCTATCTCCGGCACATGGTCAGCAAATTGCCCGAAGCGGTCCAGAACCGCATCCGGGCGTTGAAACACAACCAACTGCAGCAGGTGCGAATTGCGGAGCAGTTCTTCCGGGAGGTCTACGAACTGGAACGGCGGTTCTACGGCCAGAGCTGTGATCTGTTCGATGCACGGCGGGATTTGCTCGATGGTGTGACGGAGCCTCCGCTGCTGACGGAGAACTCCTGGCCGGAAGATCGGTACGACTCGCTGCCCCTGGACTTGGAGAGCAACGAGGAGTTGCGCCAGCTGGTCGGACAGCTGCCTGCGGTGCCGGAGGATCAGTTGGGGGTTCCCCGCTTCTGGCTGACCGTCTTCCGGAATGTGCCGCTGCTCTCGGAACTCGTCCAGGATCACGATGAACCGCTGCTGGAGTTCCTGCAGGACGTGCGACTGGGCTACGACCAGGACAGCTACACGGTCTCCTTCCAATTCCGACCCAATCGCTTCCTGCACGACTCCTCGCTGCTGCTAACCAAGCGCTATTTCCTGCAGCACTCGGCCGACCAGGAGTATCCCTACCTGTTCGAGGGTCCGGAGATTATCCGCTGCGAAGGCTGTCACATCCACTGGCGCGACGGCTCCAACCTAACGCTCCAAACCGTGCAGAGCCGGCGGCGGGGCAGAGCGCGCAGTGTGCCGAAGGTGATGCCGCGGGAGTCCTTCTTCCGGTTCTTCACACCTCCCCAGGCTCCGGACTTGTCCCTGGCCGATGAGAAGACCAAGCTGATCCTGGGCAACGATTTCGAGGTGGGCTTCCTGCTGCGCACCCAAATCGTGCCCAAGGCAGTGCTTTTCTACACGGGCGATTTGGTGGACAACGTCAATGAATCCCTTCCGGAAGCCGGTTCCCGGTCCTCGGAGGTGGAACAGGAGCCGTAGCAGTAGCAGTAGCAGTAGCAATAGCAGCAGCAGTTACATTAACGATTGTAAGTTTCACAATAAAAAAATTCCAAGTTATCGCTCAGGATCGATCGCCTTAAGCTTGGATGTGAGCCCGGGGTTGTAGACGCCGTTTAATATTGTGCCCGTTCAGTTTAACACTACAACAGGCAACAGGCGGACATGGCTGGATCAAGGATATATGTATCTACTGATAGGGTTCCAAATGTCTCATTCACTTTAATTACAGCTTTGCATCTTACATTATCCGGAAAATTCACGACTCTATGTTGCGTTCTAAGGGGACAGACATATGAATAAAAATATTTACTCTTAAATAATTGGACAGGGGACAGTGGATAGCACGCGGATCCTTCCATCTTAGGGCTACTTGAATATGCTTGTGTAGTACTCCTCCTCCAGGTCGTACAGATCCATGGCCATCTCGTCCCGAAGCTTCATCAGCTTCTTGTCGCACTCTATCTGGGTGGCCCGGAACAGTTGGGAGTTGTTTGTGATCGCCTCGTTCACCGAGTGGAAGTCGTTGAGGATCAGGTATTGCTTGAGGTCAGCCACCAGCTTCATTAGGGACTCCCCGGCGCGCACTGCAATGCCAGGGTGATTCCGGGATACAGTTCAGGCTAGGATACAGTTCGCAGTTGATATTTACTTACCCATGTTGGCCGCCCGCACCTGCATTTCCAGGGCATCCTGTTCGCACTGCGTCGTCTTGGAGATCTGACTGTGGCTTTCTCTCCGCGCCAACTTCAGGATTTCTGGAGGGGATTACGGAGAGGGGGAGGAGTTATTGGGTATATTCGTGGGATGTGCTGCTATAACTATATAACCACCTTCGAAGTTCTCCAGCATGCTCCGAACATCGTCCTTTAGCCGGGCATTGTAGGATTTCAGCAACGCCTCCTTCGACTGTGGCAGTATCGTGGCCCGTGAACTGCTGGCCATAGTTTCCTGATCCTGGTCCTGATCCCAGCTGCTCCTTAAGCGATTGACGCAATTCTTAACTGACTGCGGGGGTTTGTTTATGGAAAAACCACCGCGTTTCCTTTTGTTTTGGTTTTTGGTGCGGTTTTTGCCAGGGGTGGGAACATTGCGATTTTCGCTTGCATACTATCGGCCGCGGTGGTCTGTGGTAATCGATAAGCGTTTCGGGCATGGTCCTTTGAAAGTGCCCACCTACTGTCCGATCAACTATTTCGGGCAAAAAGGAACCGTAACAGCAAAGTAGACAGGTAATTGTGTAGCAAAACCTTAGTTTGACAATAAAATGTATTCGCCATATCCAAGGGATAGCGCCTCTGTACCTCTAGTACCTATCGATTCTCGCCCATCCCTGGGCTGGTAACCAACAACAAAGCCGCGCAACAGCAGCACGGGAGCGAGCGAGAGGGCAACAACGGAACGGGCGCAACACAACATACAAGAAAATTTTCCGATTTTCTGCTGGCAAAGGAAAAGGGGTCGGAAAAAAAGGAAAACAGGCTACCAGCTAACTCCCGACGTGTGATGCATTAATGCTAAAGTCGATCAGCGGCGTGGCATCCACGGCAGGCGGAGGAACTGGCGGCGGGGGCAGTGGAAGTGGCAGTGGCAGTGGAAGTGTTACTGGAAGTGCTGGAAGTGCGGGTGCGGGCGGAAGTGGCGGTGGCGGAGGAGCAGCGAGAAGTGGGCGTGCCAGTTGTGGGCTGGGCTCCAGTTCCATTTCCAGCGGATTAAGTGCGGTCTGCGGGTTCGTGAGCGGAGATCGAGGGGATCGTGGGGAGAGAGCAGCAGCAGCAGCAGCAGCAGCCGCAGCAGCGGCCTCAGCAGCAGTGGGAAGTGGCAACTCCAGCGGAGGCAGCACTCCAGCCGGCTCACTCTACTGCCCCGCCTGCGCGGCAGCCGCCAATCAGGGCCAGAACCCCAGCCCCAGCCCCCAGAACACCAGCCCCCACCACGAGTCGTTCTTCTTCTCGCGCAGCTCCTCCAAGTCGAGCAAGCGGAACAAGGCCAGGAAGAGCGCCTCCACCGCCGGCTGTTTGGACGCCCAGCACATTCGCACGAGTCTCAGGATGTCCACATCGAGTTCGATGAGGAGCACCCGGGGCGGGGCAGCACCCTGTGTTGGGGTTGGCACCTCGCAGGCCGCCGGGGCCGGTGGCAGCTGCAGCGGATCGGGAGGCTGTGGCCAGGCCTACGACGCGGCGAGCAACGCCAGCAATGGCAGCGGCAGTGGCAGTGGCAAGGCCGCTTCCCCGGGCAGCTACAGCTGCAACGCCCTGAATGTGGACTTCAACTCGTACACGGCCACTCACCAGTGGACCAGGATGCTGGAGTGCGCCGAGTTCGTGGGAGCCAAGTGAGTGGTGGAAGGGGGGCACAAACTTTTCCAGATATAAACTAAATCCATATCTTGTGTTTCTCTTTGACTGCAACTTATGACTAATCCCAATATTCGATTCCCCTAGGAGGAGCAAGCACACAGTGGTGGCCTACAAGGATGCCATGTTCGTGTTTGGCGGCGACAACGGCAAGAACATGCTGAACGATCTGATCCGTTTTGGGGTGAAGGACAAATCCTGGGGCAGGGCCTGCGCAACCGGAACACCGCCGGCTCCGAGATACCACCATTCGGCGGTGGTGGCCGGCAGCTCGATGTTCATTTTCGGCGGCTACACCGGAGACATCCACTCCAACTCGAACCTGACCAACAAGAACGACCTGTTCGAGTACAAGTTCCAGAGCGCCATGTGGGTGGAGTGGAAGTTCTCCGGCCGTCAGCCCGTGCCGAGATCGGCCCACGGAGCGGCTGTCTACGACAACAAGATGTGGATCTACGCGGGCTACGACGGTAACGCCCGTCTGAACGATATGTGGACCCTAAACCTCACCGGGGAGAACCACCAGTGGGAGGAGGTGGAGCAGAAGGGCGATCGCCCGCCCACCTGCTGCAACTTCCCCGTGGCCGTGGCCCGCGATGCCATGTACGTCTTTTCCGGACAGAGTGGGCTCCAGATCACCAACTCCCTCTTTGAGTTCCACTTCAAGACGCGCACCTGGCGGAGGATATCCAACGAACCCGTGCTACGAGGAGCCACCTGGGCCCCGCCGTCCAGGAGGTATGGCCACACGATGGTGCATCACGACAGGTTCTTGTACGTATTCGGGGGTTCGGCGGACTCCACGCTGCCCAACGATCTCCACTGTTACGATTTGGACTCGCAGGTAGCTAGAACAAAAGGAGGAGGAGGAGTATATTTAAAAAACATAAACAAATTCTAATTGATTTGTGGCATTCGTAGGTGTGGTCGGTTATCCTGCCGGAGCAGAATTCGGATGTGCCCTCGGGACGAGTGTTCCATGCCTCGGCTGTAATATGCGATGCCATGTACATATTCGGGGGAACGGTGGACAACAGTGTGCGCAGGGGCGACACGTACCGCTTCCAGTTCTCCTCCTATCCGAAGTGCACGCTGCGCGACGACTTCGGAAAATTCTTCCAGGAGAAGGAGTTCTGCGACATCCAGTTCATTGTGGGAGCGGAGGAGATCCGCATCTTGGCCCACATCGCCTTCGTGGCGGCCAGGTCCAAGTACTTGCGGAACAAAATCCTGGCCGCTCGCGAAGCGCGCCAGCAGCAGATGGAGAAGGTCTACGGGGTGGGTCAGGTGGACACCAAGGCTTTGAATACGGGCGCGGGCGGGGACCGCGCCCCCATGTTGGAGGTTCGTCTGGCCCACGCCTCCCCAGAGGCCTTCGACATCATCCTGAACTACATATACACCGACCGCATCGATCTGATGGACTCGTACTCCAAGAACATCATCATCCTCATCACCGACATCTACCAACTGGCGGGGCTGTTCACCATGCCGCGGCTGGCCCACGGCTGCATCCAGTATTTGGATTACAAGATCAACAAGGCCAACGTCCTCGAGGCCCTCTACAATGCGGACAGAAGCAAGTGAGTCCGCTGGAATCATTAACTTATAGATCAGAAATATATAATTAAAATCATTGCTCTTCCCAGCATTAAGATCATCAAAGACCATTGCATGCAGTTCATCATCAAGGACGACAACTTCACCGAGGTGGTCATGTCCAGTGAGTTCAGTGACTTGGACAAGCCCCTTCTGGTCGAAATCATCCGGAAGCGCCTGCATCCCAGCAAGCTGGTGTTGGACACCAGTTACGAATCGAACATAGGTAAGGAACAGGGTCTCCTTAATGGTTAACCCTGCTAATCTCTGTTAACTCACCAACATTGCTCTTAGGGACTACGCTGGAGATCGACTTGTGCGCCTTCCTGGAGTCAACTGGCAACGATTTTTGCGATATCGGTCTTGTGCTGGAGGACCATGTCATACCGGCCCACAAGTCTGTGTTATCCTCACGTTGTACCTACTTCCAGGGCATGTTCCGCTCGTTCATGCCTCCGGATAATACCGTCAATGTGAGTGAATGTATTTTTATTGGTATGATTTCTTTACCTTTTGCAGAGGGTATTATATTATTATTATGGACCCTATGAGGTATATATGTATATATTCTTAATCAGCATCACAATCCTAGTTGATCTTCTTACAACACATAGCTGAATTAGGACGAATTATGGTCCCCTAGATGTGAAATTCAAATGACTATCTTTCCCTGTTGTTAATTTTGTTTAATGTGTGCTCCCGATCCCGTTCCCGATTTAGATCCAAATTGGCGAAATATCACCCTCGCTGGAGGCATTCCAATCGCTGCTGCGCTACATCTACTACGGCGAGACGAAGATGCCGCCGCAGGATGCACTGTACCTGTTCCAGGCGCCGTGCTTCTACGGATTGGCCAACAACCGGCTGCACGCGTTCTGCAAGTACTCGCTGGAGCACAACATCACGTACGAGAACGTGCTGCAGACGCTGGAGGCGTCGGACATCACCAAGATCTATGACATCAAGGAGTACGCCCTCAAGCTGATCGTCAAGGATTTCGCCAAGGTGGCCCGGCTGCCGAAGATCGCGGGTTTGTCGCGCGAACTGTTGCTGGAGATCATACGCGCTGTGGCCGATTCGCACGGCGAGTTCCTCACTCGCATCAATATCAATACCGATATCTGAAAGCTGGTGCTGCTCCAGCCGGCATTGCAGTTGTTGCTCGCCTGGTTGCAAATCGGACGTAGCACGTAGTGCGGCAGTAGCGGTTGGCAGCGCCGAACGAATCCCCCCCACATGCCTCCATGTCCATCTTCATGTTCATGTACATGTTCACCATTCACCACACCCCACATTGATCCATCTCAGAGAACCCCTCGATAGCCCCCACTAGGGAGCCCCGCACCAGATAGAAAAAGAGAGAAAATGCGCGAGTGGGGTGATCGTAAATGAACAAATGTATACTTATTATTCTCATAAAATTATATTGTAACCCTGAATGTACACAAGTATTAACCCAAAACGCACCTCGGATCCCAGCCCCATATAATCTCACTTTATTGTTATACGATAGGTATAAAAATACAGTGGAATATCTACAGATTGACCCGATACGCACGGGAGTATATCCCTGACCTCAAAGAAGGTAAGGTTTACCAATCGATCCTAGATATTTCACTGTATTTACATCCGTATTTGTACAATTCGTTAAATGTCTAAGGCTCAAAGCAAGCAGCACAAACTTAGGTTGGAGAGGAAAAGCAGTAGGGCTTCAAGCTGCAGCTGCAGCTGCACAAGCAGTGCAACGCAGAAGCAGTAGAGTAGAGAGCTGCTAAAGCAGTGCTAAGCGGGTGCTGAACATTTGCCAATCTATACAACGAAATACTCCTGCAAGGTATTGATTGGATTGGAACAACGAAAATCAATCAAAATTTTATTCGGTCCGTTTGCATTTCAATGCATACTGTTCAGGGACTTTTTTCGCATCTATATTGATCTAAATACTTAATACTACTAATGGTTCCTAGCCGAAAATCAAGTTAACATTCAGAAAACTAACTGCATCTATAGGATTACTTTTAGCCGATTGTTAAAGCCTTCACATCCTTGCAGGGGTATTGCGAAAGTCTCGGCAGGCCGAGACGGATCTTCCCTTCTTGTTATAATCTTACCCATGTACAACTTACTCGTTAATAAGAATCTAAATCGTATATATAAATATACATATATATCTATTTGTGTATGAATGTACGTTCTATGCTAACGAATGTCCCGTGTCTCCTGTACTCGATTCTCCACTCCAGAACTACTTCACCTTTCCTCAGCAACCTCATTCCTCCTCCCACATCCCGCATCCCTCACACATGTGAATCGCCCAAGGAGAGCGAGAGAGAGAGAGAGGAAGCAGCTCAGAGTTAACGTTTTTGCCAAAATTTTGGATACGATTATTATTGATTGATTGAATTTGACTTATTTAGTTCGTACGCTCGATGCTTGCCCCTGAAATTCGTTCGATTTCCAATACATTTACACACATATATATCTTATATATATCTTACTTTAATTACGCGACCAAAATTGTGATAAATTACATTTTGATTATGATTGTAACGTCTAAACGTATGGTTAAGCAATATTTGTAAATCTTAAAACTTAAAACCTTGCTTCCAATTCGAATAATTTAAGAGATGATCCATCCCAGTTACAATAATAATTTTCTCTTTCCTTTTTTTGTTTGTTTTTGTTTTTTATATTTTGTTTGGTTGATGTACGCTGGAAATTGAGAATAAACAATATTATGGATATATACTCGTACGCATATGCAAAACAATGTGTGTGTGTGTTGTTCCTGGCCAAAAGAAAAGTGCTTGTGGGCCTGCTGCGGTTAGCCATCCGTCGAGGCAATGAAATAACGAAATCTAACACAAACAAGATACAAGATACAAGCCAGAGTTTTCGGTTTTCGGCTTTTCCCCAGCTGCTCGGCGTAGATAAATTCATTTCGATGGAATTAAAACAAAACAAAGGCTGCAGCCGGAAGTGGAGATGCAGGGGGGTGGACATACCCACTGAAACTGTGGCCAAGCCAGGCAGCAAGGACAACGCCCGGGGTAAGGCGCAGGCAGTTGAGTCCTGAGTCCTGAATCCTGAGTCCTGAGTCCTGTCCGCTCGAGTTGCTTATCAAATGCAAATTACAAAATCAAATATGCCAGGGGCAGGACGAACCGACGAATCGTGGGCGGTGGAGTCAAGGACGGGATCTTCTTTTCGAGATGAAAATGCCACTTACAGACACAGATCCAGATACAGATGCAGATACAGATACATCTGACAGTAAGCCGCCTGGCGAGGCTCGAATTGAATTGAATTGGCCCGAGAGCGGGAACATGGCAAATTATTTGGCAATCTCTCCACCGGCTCCATCTCTGGCCTTGGCTCCAGGTGGATCTCTGCCTCCCTGCCCTTGTGTTGCATATTTATGAGGCCATTAGTGCCGGAGTCCTTGGAATCCCTGGGATTCCATCGCTGGGATGGTCAGGTTTTTATTGCAGATTAGTGCAGCTCGGAGGGGGGAATTCGGATGGATGTGGATGTTCGATTGGTTCATCGGGCTTTTGCATATTTAACAGATGCCGAGGCTGGGGATCGATTAGGTGGATTACTTCTGCCAGGATTCCCAGGCTCGATGGTGTTTATTTTAAATAAATAAAATATGTTTCAAGGGTCAGAAAAAGGTATTTTTTTGGTAATTTATTGCACTGTTAAACCAAAACCAAAACCAAGACCAAAGATCTATTTTATTTAATACAAACTAGTTATCAATCCGGTATCAAAAGCACTAACTTTGAGTTTACTTAACCCCCAACCCCCAACCCCCACTCAATTTATCTTGCCCCACCCTTGACCCTTGTTATTCGATAGGGCCTGCAATCGCTTATCGTTGGCCAACAAAATGTCAATTATCTGGATTGGAGGAAGCTGCTGCCACTCGAGCCCGCTGGCCCTTAAACCCTTTGCGAAAAATCTAGTTAAGTCCAATCAGCCCCCAAACCCCTCCTGGTCCTGGCTCCATCCTGGTGTTAACCCTTCTCTCTTCGGCCAACTTCTTTTGACAAGAAAACAATTCCAGCCCGGGGTTGAGTTCAGAAGTTTGGAGGAGGAGCAGGAGGAGGAGCAGGAGGAGGAGGTGGAGGACCTCAGCCTATACCTATCCCATGCCTGCTGTCAATTTATAAGTTCATAACTTAACCCAACAAAGCCAACAACACAGATCCGAGTCAATCAGCTATATAATACATAGCCATTGCGGATGTGGAGGGAGGGTCCGGGATTGGCCCGTTCCCTGCTTTTTAATATCCGTTCCATGTGGATTTATGCGCATCAAGTTCACGCTGAGCGACGGCACATAAATTTCATGGCAATTGAAGCAGGCGATGCGAAAAAGAAAGGCCAAATTATTTAGTATGCCAGCTGATGGAACTCCAACTACCCATTAGTTGCGCCTTCATTAGAATTAGCCAATGGAGGAAAATCCACATCATTTATAAACTCAAAATTCTTTGTTTCTTTGTTGAAAATTGTAATTGGAAAATCACTTTTCATGTATGTACTTTCCCATATGTACCCCAAATAAAGGAAAAGTAGGCAGGCCATTTCTTCGGAAAGGGTTAAGTGGCAGGAGCTGGGGGGCACTCGGAAAATGGACGGATTTCGGGGTTTGCCCCAAAATTGGCTTTTGGCATTTTTCAAAGTTTTCCCTGCATTTCCCGCTTATTGATGCCGACCGTTGTGCGGCAACTTCGATTAATTTATAGCGATAAGTATTTGTATCCTGGCAGGACACCCCTGAATCCGTGGGCCACGCATAAAGTGTCATTACAGTGGCTGATGCCTGATTAAAGTCATCAATTTCCGAATGGAAACGAGATGGAGGGAAGGGATTTGGGAGGGTTCGAGCGATTGCGATTGGGCTCGTGCTCGGAGGAGGAGGGGGAGCTGCAGGATTGCACTCTGCCCCGCTGCACCGGAGTTTAATTAAAAAAAACCTGCACCATCCCCGCACACCTGAGCCCGGCAATTGAGGTTTAATTGGCGTACAGACAGACAAAGGTGAGGCGAAAGCGAATAAAGTATGCAAATAAACGAGGGGGCAAGTGGGGCAAGTGGGGCAGGTGAGGGTGTCACAGGTGAGCTCCTGGAGTGCCCGGAGGAGCGGGTGCATTTAAACCAAATTAAAAGATCTTTGTGGCGAGCAAGGATGTTAAGGTAAGTGCAAGGTGAGTAAATTCCAAAGTGAATAGAAGATTCCTGTTGCTTTCTTTAATATTATTTCACAACAGATTTCCATGCTAAAATTTCCCCGAAAAGTAGCACATTGTGCCCTCTGACCTTTCCACAAGGACATTTCAGTATTTATAAGCTCATTTGTGAGTGCGAATTCTGTTGCCTCGCACCGCCTCCATTATGGAATCTCGTGACATTCACCGAAGGACATCGGTGGTTCAAAGTTTGGGGGTAGAAAGAGGAAAAAGCCTTGCAGGTTTCTATCTGCTTTTCGGGCCAGATTGTGCAGGTGAAAAGGTTAAAGTTCACTGCAAATCCACCCTGCCGCTGGAGCATGCAACGCTTTTGCTTTTGGCATTGAACAAAATATTACATGTGACATTTAATCGATGCTGAGTTGCCAAAACCAACGAATATTATATATTATTAATAGCTCTGCATATTTTTTTAGCTACAAAATAATATTAAAACACTTCACAGATTTCATCCTGGTTAACGAGACTCCTCTGACCCCTCTGATTATTTTCCAGCTCTAGTTAAGATTGCGTGCTCTGCGCTCGCAGTTCCCAGTTCCCAGCTCCCCGCTCCCAGTTCCCAGCTCCTCGCTCCCCGTTCCCTGCCCATCTAACCCATCTTGAAATTAAATCGCTGGGCTTACGTGGAACACGAATCCCGTCTGCACTTGGCATCCTGTGCTTTATGGACCAGATGATTGCGTGCTCAGCGTAGGCTCAATCCCGATTCGACACGACTTCACTGCGCTAGATAAGTACATATATATTTATATATATATATATATATGTATATATGTGCTGGGGAAGGAGCACTGGAGCACCCCCAGAACCAGACTACAGTTGAGCCACCTGATGGCGAGCTGAATCACTTGGCATAGCCTTAATCAAGGATGTTTCTCCCCGCGATGTATGTCACAAGAGCCACCGCAGTGGGTAATCCGCCCACCTTGAATCCCCCTGAAATCCCCCTTGAAATCCCACCGAACCCCCCCTAAAAAAAAAAAAACCGCCATTCGTTGGATGGTAAAACAAACTTTTCAATCACCGCCAACGTCATTGCCAAGGCATTAAATGAGAAATGTAGCAAAGTAAACATGCAGCAAATGCACAGTGAGAAAATTGTGGGGGGGTTGGAGAGCGGGGGAAGAGCAGGGAATGGGGAATGAGGAATGCGGAATGGGGGAACGGATACACAGGCGGGGGGCAGTGGTTTTTCCAGCAATGGCAGTCAATCAGCGAGCAGTCAGCGAGCAGCAGAAAAAAAAGAGGCGACTGGAGTCGAAAAAGGAGCTGGCAAACTCAAATAAAACACAGGAAAAAATAAACGAACCTTTTGATACTCTATTTTTATTTTCGAAATGAAGAAAGGGATACTTAGTTCCAACTCTAAGTTTGATATTTGGAATAGTATTTATTAATTTATTAATCTGGCAATCATGGAGCTCCCTTCGATGATATTTTGGAAATTAAAACTCCAAATAGATAAAGCTGCTGCACCAACTGTTGGATCCGGTGGAAGAGTGCGATTTTGGGGGGCAGGCGAAGCGTGGAGCTGCAGCACAAGCTGCAGACATGTTGGCAAACGCTTTTTCGAGGGGCAACCAGCCATCCAGCCATCGCCAAGGGGCATGGAGGAGGTGGAGAAAACAAGCAGGATTCAGGATGCAGGATAAAGGATGCAGGAGCCAGGAGCCAGGAGCCGGGAGCCTGGAGCATGGCGCCTGGATGGAGATGGATATGGAGATGCAGATGCGGACAGGGAAGGGAAGCGAAACACGAAATGGCAGCAGTTGAAAAGTGTGTGACAAATACAAATCACTTTAGATTTATTTGATGAAATTGTTTGATGATGTAGAAAAGGATTAACGCCAATGATATTTGTGTAACGGCGCGACGGAGCAGCCAGGAACGAGAGATCGAGGGTTGGGATGGGGGGGAAGTAGCATCATAGATGCTATGAGCAGGCTTCCGGCAATTCCGCCAGCTGCAGAAATTGATTCGCCATCCTGCAAGGACGACGAAGATGGAGTTGGAGATGGAGCATGACAGCGCCCAATGATGAATGGTTTCGGGGACTGAAAGAGGGGGAACTTTTTGAAAAGGTCACGCTGAAGTTAACCGAGAGGGGAACAGGGGTCATATAGTATAGGTGTATGGGTGTACATAAAATTTAAGATTTTATGAGCTCTCTATTAATTATATTTTATAAATTAAAACTAAAATAAAATGCAGTTTTAATTGAAGTCCTCTTTTTTCTTTAGCCGTCTTTGCAATGAGTTTGTTAAATAGTTGGAGTTTTTTAGTTAATAACAATCTGTAACTGATAAACAGAAGTCAGANATATATTTAAAAAATATATATATTTTAAAACTATTTGGAAATATAATGAATTAAAAAACGGTTGGTAACAAAAGTTGTCTCATTAAGTCATTGAGTTGTAGAAGTGGTTAAAACCTTCGAATTAACCAGAGACCATGTGCCTTTATTTTTGCCCCCTTGTGCCCTGGGGTAACCATCTGATATTTGGGTCACAACCCCGCCCAGTCCCGCCTCCAGTGCGTCCTTAACCCCTTCGTCCTCCTCCTTTTCGCGATGCCCGTCTTATGCAAAAGGCTTTTTAAATGATGTGAGAAATCGCTGGCGAACGTTGACTTTTGGGTTGGAATTGGGCCCGTAAGGGCTGTAGGCCTCTAACCCTGGATTCCCCATCTTCAGCCCCATCTCCATCCTTTCAACCACTTGCACAACCATTTTTCCCACCCTTTCAATATAATCGTCGACGCATAAATCTCAAGACCTGCCCGGCGGCTGCAATTTACGGCACGGCCGTAAATTTTTATAAATGTCCTTGTAAATAAACTCGCAAATATGCTGATTTAGCATATTTCTGATATATGTGCACATACCTACCCACATCCACATCCACATACTTGGCTGTGTGTGTGTGAGGGGGGCGTGGCCCACGTCTGTGGTTTATGCCATGTGCCATGTGCCATGTGTGTGGCACTTTTATTGCGAGCGTTTTTTGTTTCTGCGCCTGCTGGGTAGCATCGAATAAATGGCATATTCGGCAATTACCATTGAAAAGTGGCTTAAATAATAAGTTGGCGAAATTAATTCTAAAGATATTAAAGAAATTAATAAAACAGTATAAGCAATTCATAAAATTTTTATTAGTTTCTTTGGGAATGATACTTATAAATACAAAATAATCACATTTAAGGTGGAGCTATGATTTATTATTATTTATTTTGAATTACATTTCTTTAGCCACCATCGAGTCGACCCTTTTAATTTAAGCCACCTTCTCCTCGTTTTCGTTTTCGTTTGTTTTATGCTTTATTTTATCCTCCTTTGATTTTGTTGTTTGCCCTCAAGGGAGAAAAAAATTCAAAAACAGACAAAATTCACACGCAGGCAAAAACAAAAACAAAAGCAAACAACAAAAAAAACAACACTAACCGGGCAAATAACGAAGAACATTTTGTGATAAATAAAAAATGAAAATTTTATGTTGCATTAACTTTTGTTGCCATTGTTCGAGTCGCATAAACAAAAGCATATGTGTAATAAAATTTATGCATATAAACAACGATGGAAACCCGCAATAACCAGCAACAGCAGACAGCAACAGCAGACAGTAGACAATGAAAAGCGAGTTAAATATTTGATAAAGCAGCCGTGAAGTTCGCAATAATAATATTTGTTGTTTTTTATATATTTCTGTCAAAATTTGTTATACGAGACTTTTGTTCGGGGTTCGGGTTGAGGATGCTTGGATGCTTCTTTCCCCCAGGAGGGAGTAGAAGTGGGTAACCGATTTGATGTCCAAAATGTGAGGGTGAATAACTGATTCTAAAGAAAGAAAAGAAGGCTAGCTACGGGGTTTTTCTGAATTATCAAATTAAGATATTTAAACTAGATCTCCATCGATCTGCTTCTGCTTCCTCGATTTTAATTTAAGCTAAAATTATTCCTCTCTATTAAAAACTTCAGCATTACTTTATGGGGAGATACTTAATTCGCTCTTTAGTTGCAACTTTTGGGGATGCTTCAAAATAAGTGGAGTTAATATTATCGACCTTCTGCAAGGGTATAACATAAAGGTTCCTATAGTTACCCAAGTACATTAGGAGACCCTGCAAATTTACCCGTATGGGGTATCCCGGGGATTTCCACATCCCAATGCCTGCTACCTCTGCAAATAGACAGCGGAGTTTTCCTGCTCCCCACTTTTCCCCAATTCCAGTTTTGTGTTTTTCAGATCCTCTGCGGATGCGTGCGTGCATTTGACATTTTCAATTTGCTGGCAATCAAGCAGCAAAATATGGATTACATTGTTAACGCTTTTGGACTGCGGAAGTTTGGCCAGAACCTCGTGGCTTATACACATAGAAATACTTTGGCAACAGTTTTGAAATAATATTTGAGAGAAATGCAGAATATAATCCCATATTTAACACCTTTTCATTAGTCTTCCTCAGGTCAGAATCCGCTAATTGATATGCGACCATCACCATTGCATCCACATTTTCTCTGAGTGGTCTGGACAAAATGAAGTCGTTTGCTCTCCTCGCTGGCTCAGTTCCCTTGGACTTGCTCATTTGTCAGGAGCTCAGAAGCAGGGCATTATTAATGGTCCTGCTGCTGCTGGACGCTGAACGCTGAACCTTGCAGCTTGCAACTTGCAGCTAGCAACTTGCAACGCCTCCTTCCGAACAATAGCCGGAAAATGGCCGCAGGATGGGGACTATGGTAAAACTATGGCTTGAACGAAAACAATAACAAAAACAGATCCAGCCAAGAGCCAATAACCAGCAAATACTTCGGTGGCTTCTTGTTGCAACTACTGCATTGCATATTCATACGTCCGAAAACCGCCCAGAAATATGTTGCAACAAACAAAACATGAAAACTAAAACGAAAATACGAGTAAAAATAAACAAACTGGAATGGTGCAAAAGAAATACCGAAGGATATAAAGGAGATTTTAGGGAAGAATATTTTAGGTGGTAAAAAAATAAATATCAAATATTTTAATGTATTTGTAATTTTTTTAACCGAAATCAAAAGTTCCCATTTATACTTTAAACTATGCAACTTCTTAATGTATTTCTAATGCTTTAATTTTAGGAATGAATTCCTTGCTGATATTTTCCGTGGTACCCTACTATTGTTAGGGTAACGGGAATAGAATTTCTGCAATGTTAACTGGGCGTATGCGTAATTTTTTGTTTTTTGTTTTGTTTTGTTTCGTTTTGTTTTGTACTTGTTATGTTCTGCAGGCCCCAACTGGGCAGCGGGGGAAAAGTTTTTCACAGCCACAACATGTGGCAAAGTTGCAGGCAATTTCTCCCTCCCCCCCTCCTGCCGCCTGCTTGCCTCCTCGTTGCCACTTTACGATTTTGTGCATAAAAATTTCGACGTGGCCGATTTGCAGTTGTTACTGTTGCAGCTCCTTTCCCCATTTTCCCCATTTTGGATGGCGCTGCCTACGCAACGGAAACTGCACTTTCATGCTGCCATTGCTGCTGTCTTTTCCTGGTTATTGCAGCTTAAAGGGCAAGACGTGCCCGGAGTTTTCCTCTTTCCCAAGCCCCGGCACCACCACAAATTCCCATTAGCGCTTCTGACACCCACACAAACACACTCAAAGAAAACTTCAACTTAAAAGAATCGGTGGGCCATGTAAATGTCATATTCGATTGCTTGACAACAAAAAAAAATGCGATTGAAAATTGTTTTCAGTGGTTTTCTGTGGAGGCTAATACGGATGCCACTCGCCCGTTTCCTTCGCCCTTTTCAGGAATGCTTTGTGGGATAAAGTTGGAGCGAACATATGGCCGACTTCGACTTTGACTATTCATATTTTCACAGTCTCTGAATAAGCCCCCCCCCCCTCCCCCCCCCTCTCCGCAGCTGTGTGTGTTTGCATAACAAAACTAACATTTAACAATAACATTTCCAACATTACGATGTCGACGCCAGAACTGAAAGGATAAACATTGTGCGCCCACAGCAACTGAGTGTTGGGTTGAGCTGTGTGCGGAATAGTGCATGCGAGGATATACTATATATATATATATATAGTAAGCCAACGGAGTCCGCCGGATAAGGCATATAGGAAGTCCTTGCACAAGTTCCATTCCGCCCTGTGCTCGGTGTTCCGGCAAGATGTGCCAGCGAATATGCTCGATTAAATTGTTTCGGGTTTCCTGATTATTTTTAATATATGTGAGCTATTTCTATAATGCCTCTAAAATATTATACCTTCATTAAATATTTATTTTTTTAAATAAATATTACTTAGATTTGTTAGCCATTTGTTTTTTGTATAATTCCAAAATTTACTTTGCTTATTACTACTGAACTTAAACTACTTCTAGTTAAACTCCATTGAATTGCATATGAAAATCTTTAACAGAAATATTAAATAAGACTTTTCCATGAACTAGGGAATTCCATTTCCACTGAATTTCGTTTTTCCCCCAACTCCAACACACATTTCTAGTTGCATCCATCTTTTGCTGTTTGTAAGCTTTGATTATCATATTTCTTTCCGCGCTTCTGAATTCTGTTGGCAAAGCAAATACAACATAGAAGTACCCCCTTGCCCCTGCCCCTCCCCGCTTGCCACTCCCTTTGCTGGCAGACATTTTCCTCATTTTCCCATTTTCTGGTTTTTGTGCATTTCGAATGCATTTTTTTTATTTCATTTGGCCTGCGGCTGCGGCTCCAGCTCCAGCTGCCTGTGAATAAAGTTTAGCGCAAAATTTTGATGCGTTTTGATGTCTGTCTTCCCGGGGTTTCCCTTCGCTTTTCCCCGCTTTCCCCCACATTCATCTGTGGCTGTTTTCCCTCTGGTGGCGTATGCGTAATATGATTTTGATTGGCTTTGAATAGTGTAAGGAATTCTTGGTCTGGCATTTCATATTCGTACATATCTGTGGAACGTTGCTGGTTGATTTTGTTTTTCCCATTTTCCGATTCCGATTCCGATTCCTTTTCTTTTCGATTTTATTTTCATTTGTAGCTGCACATATATATTCGGGGACTATCTGGGATATCTTGAGCAAAGTTCTACCTTTGAATCGCTTTGAATTCTCCGTTGACTTCTCCGTTTTTGATTCTGATTGATTGGCTCATAATTGAGATATCTTTGCGGGATTCTCCAATTGGGAGGATCTTGAAGGAATCCTTATCCTTATCCCTTAATTTCCTTGATATATTCCCTGACTGAATTTTACTTGTGGTTAATTTTCAAGTTTTATCTCGAACTCAACTCCTGCATTTTCTGCCCTTTTGTTTTTTGTTTTTTCCACTTTTCCCATCAAACAATGCGCTGCCAAAAGGAATGAAATCAACAAATATTTTTATGGCACACAGACAGCCAGGATGAGGGGCAGGTGGGAATTGGTTTAAGTTTATTCGAGAATCCGACGGGGCAGAGGGGCATCCATAAAATGTGCCATCAACTGTCCATTTTTTGCTGCTCCACTTGAGGGAACCCGGGGGGTTGGGATGGGCAGTGGTAAAGTGAGCTTCAAGGGGGGGAGGGGTGGTTCACCAGCTGCAATAATAAAACGGTTGCGATCCCCCCAAACCACGCCCTCTCCCTCCTCTCCGCCCCCTTGTTGTTGTCGCTTGTAATTTATGGAGCAACAAACAACATTGTTGACATTATTGACAAGCGACTGGCGACTGTTGTTGCTGCCTTTTTTTGTTATTGTACCAGGACGGGGGTGGAGGCGGAGGCGGGTTTGGGGGGGGCGTGGCTCTTGCGGAGAAATGAAACAATTTCGTGACCATCTATATGTATGTTCGAGTATGTTTCTGCATTTCTTCGTTCGCTTTTACGATGGCCGTCGTCTTATGGCCATAATTTGCCAGCTGCTGAGTTTTTAGTAGCCCCAATACCATCTCCCTCCTCCTGCATTCCCTCCTCTTCCTTCCTTCACTCAATTTTTCTTCCTCCGCTGTTTTCTTCAATTATAATTTGTCCACTTGTTGGCCTTGTTTTAAGCGGGTCATAAAACACTCGGACAGCAGTTAAATAATACATTCGAGGCGCAGGAGAAGTGGAAATGTTATTTATTTAATTAATTTCCCGACATTAATTCCATCCGAATTCAAAGAGAAACACTTTTAAATATTGACAGTTTTTCACCATTTTTAGTTGGGATAATTTAAAAGGGAATTAAAAATAGGGATTTCTTTTAATTATTACATTGAGAACTCTTACTCTATATGAACATAATGAATGTGAATCCTAGAATTCATTCTGAAAAATAGGTGCTAAATTAATTTCTCAATTTTCTACCTTTTGTGCCCGCTAAAATATGATGGAAAGTTGGAAAATTCGCTTGGCACATGCTACCCAAAGGCGAAAGCAAAGCCACCATTTGGGATTCCTTTCCCCGGCTCCAAGGCAAAAGTTTCGATTGGATTGGTTTGGTTTTTGGCTGGGCGCATAAAATGTTTATGGCCTCGCTTCTAATTAGGAACGCACCAGACTGCTGAGGGGAGGGGAGGGGAGGGGGATTGGGGAAGATCAAGGACCAAGGATAAAGGCCTGGCGGGATCGTAAAGAACTCGCAACGAAATGGCCTCGCGACATATTGAATTAAATATTCAATCATAGGAACAAAGCCAGGCAAAACAGAGGCAAAGTTTCTAGGCGGCTGCTGATGAGGAGCAGGAGCAGGAGCAGGAGCCTGCTCCCGGACCAGGACCTGCCTTATGGTGTGTCCTGCCTCCGCCTGCTGCCACTTCTCCTCTTTGCTGGAGTGACATTTTATGGCAACGACGTCAGCTGAACTTGATAGACAATTTCGAGTGCGTCATAAACATTTACCGTTCGACGTGAGCTCCTTCAGATCCTTCGTTTATCCTGACTGTGAGTGTGTGTGTGCGAGCTTAACAAAAATTAACTGCTACACACTTAGTGGGTGGTGGGCGGTGATGGGCGGTGGGTGTTCCTTGGAAGTGGAAGGGCATCCGACTAGAATTGTCTTGCTTTTGACATTGTCTCCAAGCTGATGAAGTGCCTAAAGAGCCAAGAGATGGGTTGGTGGATTGGCGGACGGATAGAGTGGCAATCTATGGCACAGATAGATACAGATGGCCGGATGCTGCAAGTGCCTGTATGATCTCCTAGTGGAAATTAAACACATGGCCCAAGTTGTAGTGGCTCTCGTTCTAGTAAGAGTATCGGAGAGTAAACCTATTTTTCGGAAGATCGGGAATAATAATACTATCAAAAACTATTCATAAATATATATTCTGTTGGATATTTATATTTATATACCTATATTTAAGACTACTATTTAATTATTGAAAGATACTTTAGCATTCATTATAGCAAAGATTTACTGCACCTAATCGGATTTCACTCGGCAACTGTGAACTTTAATCCGTGATAAATAGAAGCCGCTGCTATTATCACAGAACACAGAACTCGGAACTCGGAACTCGGAACTAATCCCATTTCCAGAGCCTCCACAAAGGGAATTCGGCTGCAGGCGAACGAAGGATTAGGCGTGGAATCGAGGAGGGAATCCCCAGGAGGGGGTGGCGATGAAGATGGAGATGGAAACACTTCGAGCCTTGAGCCTTGAGAAGCTCACGTTGTGCACATGCATGGCATGTAATTTAATATTTTATGGCATACAATTAGGCGCAATGCAAATGCCCTG
>JAJJHY010001290.1:11743469-11773942 GCA_021224005.1 Drosophila setifemur
GGACTGCTAAAGGGGGAGAGGGGAAATTTAATTTTGTTGGGAAAGACGAAAAAAAAAGGAAAACAGGGAACGAGGGAAAAACCCTCGGGCATCTGCGGTGAAAGTTGAAAGCATTCAATGTCTCGGAAAATGTTTACTCCAGCTATCGGTTATAGTTGGTCAATTTAAGCAAATTGACTTATATCATATATATATGCTGTAATGAAATCAATTATTTAATATTGTTCCAGGCTACACCTCAATATTTCAAATATTTCGATGGCCACCATTGAAATGGATTACACATCTCCCCAAAGGAAACTACAATCCATCATCAGCTACAGTACAGCTTGGCTACAGTACTCCAAAAGAGCGGTTCTCCAAAGGATGGAGAGAGCTTGAGAGGGGGGAAGTGGGTGGTAATTTCCTCAAAGGAAAGTAATTTCTTTTTTTTGGGAGCATAATGTAAATCTCATGTTAGAGCCCCGCACATAACTCAGCCCAAAAACACGGGGCAATAAAACATTTCACATTTTCCATTTCCCATTTTCCAGCCATCTCTAATGACACGCACACACACTCTCACACTCACACATATGAGGTGAAAAGGTTGTCGGGTTCATAAATTCAATTCAATTCGACCAGCAGCTGCAGTTGATTTGAGTCTCAGTTTCGAGTGATTTTCTTAATGTAGTTCAAAGGAAACTGAGCAAAGGATGGGGGAGGGGGAGGGGGCGTGGCACAAAGGGGTTTTCCCCCATTTCTTAAGTGCTGCGAGTGGGTGGCTGTTACCTGATCTAATAAATTTCCACTACGCCCAGGAGTCAAACTCTGTTTGCGTTTCTTTGAGTTTGGATTTGGGGGGGGGGGCGGAGGCGTTACAGATTTTTGAATAATATTTCACCTGCAGGTGGCTATGCATCATGTGTGTGTGTGTGTTGAAGGGGGGTGGGAGGTGGTATGTGGGGGTGTGGGTGCTGAGTGTGTTCCTACGAAAAGGCGCTGGTGTAATTGTCTGAAAAATTACCATGTCTACATGACACGCACTCACGCACGCGCCGCCATTAAATCACATTTTCCAAGGTGTTCGTCTCGAGGGGTAGGAAAATGGATGAAGGGGGTGGTCGCAGGGGGGTGGTCCTGTCCTAGGAGTACCTGGTAAAACTTTCCACTTAAAATAATAACACTAGGGCAGCTCAAAGGCAATAAATATTGATCTCGTAAATAATAGAACAATACAACTTTGAGTAAATTTGTATAAATATTTAGTAAATAAAATAAAAGTATTTGGATTTAATTATTCTTTTTTTTAAGATCCTGAAAGTTAAGTTGCTTGAAAACTAGTCTCAATTCCAATTCCTAAACACTATCCAAGCAACCGAACAAATCGGGAATAGTTTGGGTATCCACTTTGGCCTGTAGGCTGATGAGAGGCCATCGTTGTGCAGTTGTCAGGACATCGGGACATCAGGACATCAGCACATCAGGAGTGTCGAGGCAAATCTCGGCGTTTATTTTATGTTTGATTGAAACTCTGATTAATTTCAGCAGTCACCACGGGGGATCTGCCCCCGCCACCGCCCCGCCTCCTCACGTGGCTGGGATTCTGGTCCCGATTCCGGATGGAGAGAGCCCCACCCCCCTCCCCGATGTAAACTCACCCGAATGTTTGCTGTTGTCAACACCTTGGCACAGGTGCGCCCATTCGCTTTCGGCTTTCGGCTTCCATTTGTAATGAGTGCTGGGCACACGTACGGCGCATTGGTTACATGGCTACGGCTACATCTACGGCGGATCCGGATACGGATGCGAATTCCGCGGGGAGGGGTTTGGGGGTAACAATCTGTCATATGCTCTGTGTAAGGGAATCGCAGCGGGTATGCGAAATTGTTAACTCAGCTGGAGCTGAATAAATAGGTGTCTGGCAGCAGAATGAATTTTGTTGTTGTTTATTGTAAATGTACGAGTATAGAGATTTCAATTTAAGGGAATTTACCAAAAATAAAAAAAACACACACAATTTAAATAACATATAGATTGAAAAATATATATTAAAAAGGGCGTTCATAGGGTGTCTATAGTGTCCTGTTTTCTATCTATCCCCAAAGTACTCGCATGATTATCACTTTGCACGTCCTGGCCCGATGCTTTATAGTTCCGTTGCCCGGCCCATCTGGTCCTGGGCTGTCGTGTCCTGTCTTCTGCTCACTGTTTATGCGCTTTCCGTGATCACATTTATTCTTTTTTCCAGGGATAGGGATAGGGAGGGGACAGGGACAAGGACAAGGACAAGGACAAGGACTACAGGTTGAGCTGAGTTGGCTCATAATGTTGGCAACAAGCTCGTAATTCTGGGGGATTTAATGGCCGCCAGTTGTTGGAGCCGGTCCTTGATTAGGGAGTGGGAGTGGGAGTGGAGGCAGAGCTGCGACATCAGCCGAGCTAATGCCAAGATCTAATTGCTGAAATCAGTGTACAACTAACCCTATCTCTGGCAACTCCAGCCAACTCCATGTTAGTGTCCTGCAGCCTGCCTGCCTGCCACTCGGGCTCCTTGTCCTGCTTGGCTGCTGTTATTATCCTTAAAAGCCGGCAAGACATTGCCAAGGCCATAACCAAGTTAAAAGCAGCTAAAATAGACACCTGGGACAGCTCCAAGAAGCAGAAGCTGGAGCAGGAGCTGCCAGGTGCAGGTCTCAGGGTCCTGGCTGAGTCCTGGCTAAGTAAGTGCAGCTCAGTTCTCAGTTCCCAGTTCCCGGTCCTCGGCCCGTGGCTTAGCTCTCAGCTCAACTCGTTGGGGGCCAATCTAGTGGCACAAAATTTATTGACTTTGTCGCTGTCGTGTCTCCAGCATTTGCTCCTTTCTTCTATCTCTGTCCATGAGGAGGGGAGTCCTCACGATTCCATTCCACAAAAATAGTTCAACCTACGACAGTCTCAAACAGACAGGCTATACACTGTAAAAAAAATGATTATATATTATACAAATTTCAACTTGTAAAATAGAATAGAAAAGTTATCAAATCTTTGAGTTCTTTGTTGACAAAAAGGATTTGCGAGTTCCGTATTTATAATAAGGATCTTGGATATATAATTTAAGTAATTGTTAATCATTATTGACTTGATTTGATTGCAGAATATGTTCATCGCAGTGTCCAGTCCATTGGGAGGCATCTGGATCTGGCCTCGGAGTCTGGCCTGTCTTAATAATTTGGCACCTGGCTAAATTAAAACAGAGTCGGACCATAAATCCACCTCACAATCTCAACCACGATGGTAATGGTGGTGGTGATGGTGGTGGTGATGATGATGATGCGGGTGCTGCAGCTTCATCTCCATCTCCATCTCTATCTCCATCTAATCTGCTCCGGCCACTCCAATTGTTTGGCCAACTGCCCTCCCCTGTCCGGGTGTCCTGCTGTGTTCTGGCCATGTTGTGTCACCCATTTGCCTGGCTCTGCCAACTCCGGAATGGCTGGGAGATGACCTAAGCCGGGGAGATGTCCTGTTGTTTATGAGCACGTGTAATCACTTGGCCATGGTCCACTCGATGGCCATAAACTGCGACTGCAGATTCTGCATTCCGAAACCAATTTCCAAACAGCCTGAAGAGGACATCCCGAGTTCTAGGTGCGGGATGGAAGCATCAAATACCCTTCCATAATGAATGGTGACTATATCCTACTTTCATTATTCTGTACCTATAATAAATATAACTTGTTTCACTTAAATAATCTTTAGAATTAGAAGAGGATTTATAATTATTATTATTTGTATTATCATATTTACATTTATAAAAATTTATATTCAATTATTTGTTTGGTTTATTCATCCTTTTACAAGGGAATTCTTCGGGCCAATTGGGAAATATTGTTAAGCTTGGAGTTTCATTGGCAGTCGTCCACTTCTATTAATTTCCCCCATTGGATACCAACTGAACCCGAACCCATTTGCCGTTTAGTGGAGATCCTTAAAGTATTCCAATGTATTCCCTCGTTCACCCTTTCACCTTGACTCGATGACTTTTTGATTGCAGCAGCTCCTCTTGCACCTGCTGCTCCGGTGGAAGTGGAAGTGGAAAATGGAATGGAAGCGGGCGGGAGGCGAGGGGAGGGGCAGACAGAAGGGGCAGACAGGGAGAGCAGGAGGCAGACATTCGGATGGACAACTCACACACACGCAAAGATTGACTCGCACATGGGAGCTATCCGCATTCCTCTGAATTTTTGTGAATTGAAATTTTTGAAATTTCCCGTCACGGTCTGCACTCTGCCGGCTGGCCAGACACATTGGAATCCCGTTAATTGCTCCTAGCGGAAGTGGATCTGGAACGGTGACACGCCCTCTTTTTGCATACCTGTCTACTCCACAGCCTACAAGCCCGCAAGCCCGCAAGCCTACAAGAAACGTAAAAGATGGAAGGGATTGAAAATGGATGGATTTAAATCACCTAAGCGCTTAAATACCCCCATTACCCATTACCCATGCAACAGTACCCTGTAGCATACACAATGGCATTGAATATGCAATTCTAAGTTAAAATTTAATTTTTAAAAACATACCTTTCGATCGGAGAAAGTGGGTGTAGAAATTTGGGGCACAAGCACTTAGCATTTCCGTTAACTAATAGCGATTAACATTAACATTAGAATAATTTATTCATGCCAAGCTAACAGCGCTCTGTTAACGCTGCCCCAAACAACTGTTGAGCTAACAGCTCGTGCTCTGTGTGTGGGCCCTTTGAAATGAATTTTGGAAGTCCTCTTTGGACAAAACCATAGCAATTCCCATTGTTGACAACAATTCGATACTAATTTGAACTTTATTTTGAAAGACATGGCTCTAACATTCTCCACTCTGCGCTGTTTGATGTTAACAGAAAACTCTCCCCAATGCGGAGCGCGAGAGAGAGAGCGAGCCTCTCACTGTTGCAACCGCTAACGCTGAATGTTACATGTAACACAGCCGGTTGAGCTTTCAATTTGGAAGCCTTAGTGGATTTACTTGGGATTGGATTCCCGCTTGACATAAACTGAAGCATTAAACAAAAATTAACAAAAGATAAAGGATATTCAGTTCAGAAGTAAACGTCGCTGTTCCTGCAGCTTCAAGAAGGGGTCCCTGTTAAACAACAGCGGAGACACCAACACAAGCTGACCCTAACAGAATCGATAACACGAATGCTAACCTTAACCCATAGCTTCGTCGCACTGCCGGCAACGACCCAACATCAGTTTGTAGATTTCAGCTCCAACTGGCGAACTGCTGCTGTGTTGCTGCCTTTCATTTCAAACGTTGTAACGAACGGTTTGAGTGTGCAAAACGTGGGGCGAGCGCGATTGAAGAGCCGGAAAATGTGGAAATCGTGTGGCGAACGCGAAAGAAAAATCCGGAAAAGCTCTTTTATTTAAACGCGCGTCGTGAGTCGCTTCGTTTTGCAATTGGACGCTTGGCGTTGGCGTTGGCTTCCTTTTCGTTTCGCGCGGTTCGCCTAACTGTTGTTGTTGTTGACATGTTGGTGCAGGGTGTAGCGGCGCGTATATTTTTTTTACCGTTGGTGTTTTGTGTGTGATTGTGTGTTTCAAAACAAATAAAAACAGAGAAAAGCTCTCTTAAGCAAAACAAAAAACGCATAGCACAGCATTGGCCATAACAACAACAACAACAGCAACAACAACAAGTGCTCGAGTTACATAGAAAAATATTTAAATATAAACAAAGTGGCGACAGCTGTTTGTGAAGTTCTGCGGCCAGAATGCAAAATTAATACAGCCGCAACAATAACAATAAAAGAGAGCAAAGAGGCAAAACAAAAACAAAAGCAAAAGCAAGAGCCACAACAACAGAAACACAGCGAAGAATTCGTAAAAATTCTACATTTACCGTTGCCTTTTTCATTGCCTTTTGTCGCGGCTGAGAAGAAGAAGAAGAAGAAGACGCAGCAGCAGCAGGAGGAGCTGCAGCCACAACAAAAACAACGTGAGGCAGGGCGAAGGAAAGCAAAGAAAGATAGAAGCCAAAAAAACAAAAACAAAAGCAAAAACAACAAGCAGCAGCTGCTGTCTGCGCAAAGCAAAAGTCGCTCTCACGTGTTTGATAAATGCGAATGCAAAAGGAACAGGCAGTGGATAGCAAGGCGGGGGTGAGGAAAATTCCCATGCGGCAGTTTATGCCACATTCGCCACTGCCCCAAAGGCGATGATGATGAACATGAAAATGCCGATGAAAAACGAAGCGAAGATGTTGATGACGACGCCGCCATTGATGATGATGATGACGATGATGACGATGATGATGATGTTGGAGATGATGGATAGAGAGAAATGTTGAGAGCCACCAGCTGTTAAAAAGAGAAGGTAACGTACTCTATTTGCAAAGGCTTCGTTTGTGTGTTTGTGTTTTGTTTTGTTTGGCACGATCATTGATCGTGACAGGTGGATGTCCAAGCTCCCTGTCTCTTTCGCTCCCTTGTGGGAGCCTTCACACTGCCTTCAATAAGTATGTCAACAGAAGGAAAATGGGTAGAAAAGGGGGAAGTAGAGAGAGAGGACATTTGTCGTCGCCTAATTCGGCAAAACAATAATGAGAAAGCAAAAAACAAAGAGAGGAAACATGACCAAAGAAATAAATAAAAGAATACATTCAAAATAGAAACAAGTCCGAACATTAGAATACCCTAGAATATGCTAAATGTGCCATTTTCACCCAACGTGCCAATTGCAGCTATTTGATATGAGACTCTCAGGTTAGGTTCAAATAGTTTATAGATAGTGATTCGTCTGGTGATGCTGATCAAGAATATATATACTTTATGTCGTAGATGTCTCCTTCCCTGCAATGCAAACTTCAGGTCAACATTTTAATACCCTCTGCAAGGGTACAAAGATTTGCATTGATATTATAGTGGGTGGTGGCAGGAGGAGGAGGAGGAGGATGTGGTGGGTGTGGAGTGAGTCAAACATGGCGCAATATACCAAACAATTCCATTGATTTTTCTTGTGGGAATAGTTGGGAAAGCGACACTGTAGACATAGGAAACAACGGTCTGCTTTTATTTTTTTTCCTTTGCAAAACCCTCGTAGGCACCACGCCCACCCGCCCCATCCACCACCCACCTCCCGTTATCCTGACATGCTCCACATTGTTGTCCTTGTTGTCCTTGTTTCTGTTGTTGCTTTATTTGTTGTCGCCTTCCTTTTGCGTCTGTCTGCTGTCGTTGAACTTTTTGCCACAAGCTTCGACTTCTAGTTTGGCTCTTTCTAGTTTTCCTCTACTTTTCCGCCCTCCCCCCTTTCTAAGTTTTCCCCCGCACCCGACCCCACACCCGCCGCCATGAGTTGTGTAAGTAGCAGTTTTTCTACCTTTCGTTTCCCCCCCTGCAAACGGAATTTATGTTAATTTGGTGCTACATTCTTTGTCCTGCGCCCTTTCCTCCGTTTCCTTCATTCACTTATTTGTTTGGCTTTGTTTTGGTTTTTCCCGTAGGGTAGGTTAGGATTCCGGACCCTGGATTATATGAAATATCCGGAATTGGCGGAGTATGTGGAATGTATCTTCCGAATTTCTATATCAATCGGAATCGCATACTTGTTTTGTTCGCTGATTGCCCAGAATGTTGTTCGAGATGTTTCAATAGGGGAGAAGTAAAATCAGTTTATTAATTTGCAACTGTTGATTTTCAATGAAGATATTCGGGATTCCTCGTGTTCCAGCTCTTAGGTTTATTTAAAAAAAAACAGCTCTTAATTAAACTAAAACTTTAAAATAGTTTAGCTCCATTATATTTTCGTATATTTTTCCTTTCTGTAGATACTCGTTCGTTCTTCGGTGAATAATTTTCGGTCGCCTTTTCCTCGTATTTTCCTTTTTTCCCCGGTGACAAGTAAACTCCGCCATTCAAAGTGCATTTACCGTTACCAACACTTTTCTCTGCTTTCACCCGCTTCTCCCTCCTGATTTATCCGTCTTTATCCCCCACATTCCCTATTCCCACCCCTGTTTGAGATGTCCTGCCAACACGTGGAAACGTGACTGTGTCTGATTTCCTGCCGTTTTCACCTACAAACTCCCGATGTTGCAACATTAGCCGTAGTGCAAGGGTTGACATTTTCCCACCCACACCTGCTGCACCTTCGCCCCTCTTCTCCCCTTTGCTCAAGGAAATTGTTGTTGTCATTTTCATTTAGGGAGCTCGCTTTGTTCTTTGCTCTCTGGAAACACTTCAACACATGCCATCTGTTTTTTTTTTGTTTTTTTTTTTGTGTCAACTCGAAGGATTTCGCCAGGAAAATCCCAAAGCCGAAATTAGGAATTTGTTTCGAATAATTGGTTTCAGTTTTCCCCCGAGTTCAGCCCTTCTTCTGTTGCTTTCGGAAAAGTTTTCACATCTTGCGAGTCTCCCCACGATATAGGTTAAATCACTTGCTCTGAATATAAGCAGATTTAACCAGACTAAAAACTTATGCAAACCGCGAATTCCATAAACATTAAATAACTTCGCAGACGTGGCCGGAAGCGGAAAAAAACTTTAATAACAAGAAAGGAAGGCTAGCTTCGGGGTTCGAAGCTTAGATTACCCTGTTGTAATTTCTATGAAATCTATATTTTCCATTTTCTTCTGGCAGCTACAGAATAGAATAGAGAAGTCCGATTTTGTTGATACTTTCAGAATAGGTTAAAATAATTATTGAATAGAGATTACTAAGAATTAATCAATAATCTTAGAAAATTGCGAATATATGTCTCAAGAGTATATATACTTAATAGGGTATCCTTCACTGCATTACAAACTGCTGGCCAAAATTATAATACCCCCTGCAAGAGGGTATTAAAACATGTCAAGAGCACTTTTCCCCATTTGCCCCACACCACATCATGCAACCACCAACTGCACCGCAGAATACAAAAAATAAATCCAAAACCCTCTGAAACCATCTCCGACCGCAGTTGGCATTCGTTCAGTGGTTGTTGTTTTTAGACTTGACCAAGTTTATTGCCTGCCATATGCAATTGCCGTAGATTATTTTGGGGCTCTGTGGGGCACATCGCCCTCGATCTGTGCCCATTGTGTGCACGGATTTGTCACGCCCCCCAACAGCAACTGGAATCGCAAAAAATATATATATAACCAGCTACCGAAACCGAAATGGAGACTGTCGTTTTTTTCTAGGTGCACGGAACAAAAAGGATCCGCTCATCGAAATCATGACCTAAAATTCGAAGTATTAACTTATGGCTCATATAATTATATAACTGTATTTTGCAGTATGTGGTTTTGGCAAAACTAAAATTATTTACCAAATTCGCTGACATTTTTCTTTTGGTGTTTAAGAATACGAATGCGACTACGAAAGCCTCTCAAGCTCGCTTGGCAAACAGGGCGGCTACGTGATGTTGCCTCACTTGGCCAATTTTGGCCAGCAGCCCTCTCCCCCCTCCCCCCTCCCCTCCCTTTCCCCATACGCCTCTCCGGGAGCGTGGAAAGGCTCCTCTTCTTTTCTCAAGTGCTCCGCGGCACGAAGCACTCGAGTTTTGAGAGTTTTAAAGAGAGCTTCGGGGAGTACACAGTGGGGATATATTGCAGATATCGTTGGGAACACAGGGCTGTGAGGTCTTTGGATTTGGATTTAGTTGGCTGCGGTGATTGGGCTACCATTGGATTGGAGCAGCCAGTTTGGGGCAATCCATCCATGAAACTTCTGGGCATATTAAAATAGCCTCTGCTAAAGGTATAATTAAAGTTTGTCAATAATCTATTAGTTGCAACGGAGTAGCAACAAATTTCCTATGACGTCCAGTTACCTCTCTCTCTAAATGGTTTGCTTACAGCCCGAATGAGTCCTTAGAGCGTGTAACTGCGATTGCCTGCCGCACACACGTGCCTGCCCTCCGCCCCTTCCCTTCCTTTCAGATATCCCCGGCTATATCCTTTGGCGGGGGTGAGCCCCCTGTAGGCTCTAGCCTTCCGGCTGGAGGCGAAGTGAAGCCAGTTTCCAAAAACTGCTGTACATTTAATTAATTATTTATACAAGAAAAGGTAAACGTGCCAGGCGAAGGGGCGTGGCAGGAGGATGGGCGGAGGGACTGAGGGAAAGGGAGGAACACGATTGCGGAAAAGCAGACCCTGTAACCGTAACCGTAACCGTGGAAAACATTTTACGATACATCGTTGCTGTCGACGTCGACATCGTTTTTTGCATAATTGATTAAATGACTGGCTATATAACACGAAAGGGGCGGGGAAAGGGGAGCGACGACTTTTCCAGGAGCCGTAAATGAGAATTTACGGAGCAAAGAAATCAAGCAACTTCAAGAGGATGAAGATGGCCAATGTGCAGAGATGGAGAAAAGGCAAAAAGGAAAAGGAAAAGGCGAAAAAAAGGCAGCTCTTCGGTTGTGGCATGTTAGTTATGGTGTTGGTAAATGTTGTGATTATTGGCCAAATGAAAAATGCAAGGAATCGTCCTGCCAATTGCCCGCAAAAACACCTGACTGACTTCCCACCTCCCATTTCCCTCTCCCGCACGCTGTAATCATCATCATCATCATCAGGAGCAGCAGCAGCATCAGATGATTGCGCTACATGAGTTTCGGGTTTTCCCTTTTATATTTTTATATTTTCTCTGTGACCCTGACATTGCCAGATATATATATATGTGAAAATTGAATGGTGGAAATTCTAGCGAAATAAATGGTAGAAAATATGTTTTTTCCCGATAAACCCTAATGTAATGAGTACGAATCGATGAAGGGATATTTTTAGCGCACACTGTATTAGTGCCAGAAGAATTCACTTAAATCTTAACCGTGACACTTTATTGATTTTAAAATCTATTTCAAATTAATTTAAGTATTTATCCCTCCCGGAACTAGAAAATTGAGGTTTCGATTGCAATTATTATTTTGCTCTTCGCTCGAAGTTCGAAGTTCGTTGCCACCAATACAAATCTCTGATATTTGTCTTGGTCATTTTTCTTGTGGAGCACTTTGTTTGTTTGTTTCCATTGATGGCCTCGATTTGGCCCATTTGAACTTTGAACCTTTGGCCAGAGAGACAACGGCTCTTCTGGGTCCTTTAGTCCTTTAGTCCTGCCCTCCCCTTCCACCCTTTTTTTTTCCGCTCCGAAATACTTTTATCCTTATTTTTTTCCCGACCTGCCTGGATATGCAAACATGCACTCCAGTGTCTGTGGGGTGAGCTGCCACCCATCCCCACCCATCACCCACCCACAGTATTATCCTTCCCCGCTTTCCAGCCATATGCTAATGGCTGTGTATAGTTGTGTGTGTGTGTTTGTGAGTGTGTGTGTGTGTGTGTGTGTCAAGTGTATATCCTTTTGGCGTTGCGAGTGCATTTTCTTGTCAACGCTGACATTTCCTGCACTTCGGCCTTGTTTTTCCAACCTCAAGCCCCTCTTTTCGCCTCCCCCCCCCACCATTTTTCTCTTGTCATTTCCCGTTTAATGAGCGTTTCCCTTTTGTTTTCATGTTGTTGTTCTTCCCGCTGATGATAAAAGCCAGGAATTATGATTGCTCCACATTCGTAGGTTGTCAGGCGGATGATTCGCTCCCGTCATATATGTACATATGGTATATATATGCATAAAGTAAATAGCACATATATAGCGTGTGTTGTCGCTGTAGGTGGAAAATCGGAAAATCGGATTTGGGGGAAGTGGATTTTTTTTTAGTTCAGAGCCAAACATATTTGCTCATCTCAGTTGTCGCCGTTCTGAAATGATTTTTTCTATTATTGTGTAGGATAATTTCCTATAACTATTTGCATGATTTTCCCATTTTTTATTATTATTTTAAAAAGTGTTTGAATTGGTTTAATTTCATGTCAGAGTGCTGGACTTTTATTTAAAAGTGACTGCAAACAATCGAAGTATCAAACACGCACTTGTTGATGTTTTGAAGGAATAATAGTACCAGATCTGAAGCATTCCCCAGTTCGATTATATTGAAAAGTATACAAATCACTCCGGAGAAAAGAAAAACAAGGTCAGGGTCTCTGCCATCGTCACACTTCGAAAATATTCTCTACTGTTTATTTGGATTTGCTGTTTTACTTTAATAATACTTTTTTCTTTTTTTTGCCTTGGCCGACAATTAAGATATTTCTTCCTCTTCCTTCTATTTATTGCAGCTTTTCGGGTTTTTTTTTCCTTATAAATATTTTGTTATACGCCAGAGGCGCCAATCGCAAAGTAATTCCCATTCTTGTTTAATCGATGGCGCCAATTGCACTCTACTTGAATGGCTTGGCTTTTATGAGGGGGCCCGCCCCCTTTTCACCCCTTTTTCTATTGACTCAACATGCTGAAACAATTGCACGCTATTTTTATATAAACAAACAGGAGCAGCTAAAAGCTACGCGTATAAAAAATGAAATCAATTTATAAACATTTCCCATTGACTCGGCCGCAAGTTGTTGAAAGATGTTTATATGTGGCAAGGGAAAGAGCAGTGGATACTTATCCAAATAAACAAACAGTATCATAACGATGAGAGAAACAATTTTCAATGGATATGGATATTATATTCCATAATCTTTGCCCCACATATTTTCCGTAATTCAAATTTAAGAACTTTCCATTAGTTTTGGATTCTCCCTTTTGTGGATACTGGAGACTGGTAATCTCTCCGATCCGTTAACAGAGCTCTGTTGATTGCTAACAGCTAACAGCTGACCGACTCTCCCGCAATGTAACAACAGCAGAAAGAGAGCGCAACAATGTTGGGTCTGTTAGGGAACCTTTCAGAGTCAGGAGAAGAGAGCGGGAGAGCGAGAGAGCTTTGTTTGGTGTAACTGTCATGTTGTTATTGTTGTTGCTTTTTGACTTCGGCACCAGCAGCTGTTGAAGTTGTTGTTGTTGTTGTTGTTGATGCTTTTGCAGTCCATTGACTTTTTCAGTTGTTGTTGTAGCTGTAGTTGTTGTTGTTACTGTTGTTGTTATTGCCACTATTGCTGTGTCTCGTTTGTTTTGTTATTGTTGTTGTTGATTGTTATGCGCAGTTGTCACAGTTGTTAATGTTGTTGTTATTGTCATTTATTGTATTGGTTTTCTTGTCGCTCTGTCTTGGTATTTCCTTTCCGTTTCTCTTCCTCCTTCTCCTTCGGCTTCCCCCTTTCCGTCTCCCCCCTTCTTCTTATTCTGCAACTTCGTTTATTTTTATTCATAAGCATTCGCCTCGTTTTGTTTATTAATACCACACAAAACAAGAACAACAAAAAAAAAACTCCACTCACTTGATCTCAAAGTCCCCCGACTGATTTTCCATATCAAACACACACAGAACAATTGACTCGTTGTTTATTTATAGAAATCACGCATAAATAACACAAATTCTCCCTGCACTCTGCTGCTGCTGCCGCTGCTGATGCTGTTTGTTAGTGCTGCATTTTAATTAAGATAACTTCACTTTATGACACATCCCCCCAAGAACAATCTGAAGTTCCTATAGGCTGTCACTCAAAGTAAAACGAATTGAACAGGATGTGGAATGGGGAATAAGCATTTGCTAAATCGATTACAATTGTTTCTGATTGGGGGGGAATGCAGTGATTTGCTGGGATTGAACCCGAATTGGGAAGGTGCAATGGAGGATATGTACATATACGAGTATACATATATAGATTGCTCAGATTAATGCAAAATGCAAAGCAAGATAAACAAAAAGTAGGATAAAAGAGATCGAGGCTGCGTCTTTCAGTCTCGTTTTATTTGATTCATTTTGAAGTTGTCCCACGGCATGAATTTCAACTTGTATTGGGCAAGGTTATTTCTACACTCGGGCAGCTTAATGCCACTTCCACATCCCAATTTCATACTCTGTTTCAACCGTAATTGGCTTTAATTAAATGCAAGTCGTAAAGTCAACTGTAAAGTCACCCCCCTGCCCCTCCCCACTCCCACCTCTGCGTCTACCTCTGTGCCACATTTTTGCCTCTTGCTCTGCAAACCTTGCAAATTTAATTAAAGCGAATGCGAATAATAAAAATTGTAATAACCCCACACACCCACACACCCGCACACCCACTCACACACACATAGAGCACACTCTTGCACACACACACAGCGAGGGCCAATTGTCAAATACTCGCAGCTTTGCGGCAATCGAAACACTCGAAACGGAGACCTCTGAACAACCCGAGCAAACTAAAGCCAAACTCAAGAGAATCCAGGTTAATGTAGGTCAGTGAGGTGGGTGAGGCTGTTGGGGAGTGGGAGGGGAACTACAGAGCACCTGAGTGCGACTAAGATCTTAATCTTGCTGAATATTCTGCCCTCTATCTTGTAACTAACATACCCTTACCCGGATTTACAACTTTGGGCTCTTATTAGTATATCTTTCGATGTAGTTTTTATTATTTTTTTCAGAACTTTTAATTATAAACTGAATAGAATCTTAACTTTATCTTAATCTTAACTTTATGTATATTAGCATAAGTGTGTTCCAATCTTCGGCTACCAAAAAAAGGTTTCTAACTATTTTCAATTATATATTATTTTTGGCCATGCCATGCAATTGCAGTCCACACCCGCTCCATGCAGTTGTGTCTAGATTTTCAGGTTGTTGCCCCCTCCCACTGCCCCTTCCCCTCTCCCTGTTCCTCCTCAGCCCACTTTGGAGCACCCTCTCTCAAAAAACCAAAAAAACAATACAAAAACTGGTCTATGCGAAGGTCGAAGTTGTTCTGTCGTTGTTTCTACTTTTGATTCTGGTTGGGGTCTCCGAAATGGCCAACGGTCATGCCTCTTAATTAGCTGCTTATTTTTTGACACTTTTTGTTTGTTGTTGCCCTTATAGACGATGTAGTTTTTGTTTTTGTTGCGCCCTCATTAGAAGCAACATGTTGTTGTTGTTGTTTGTTGCAAGTTTTCGGAGCGGGTGGCGAACCGGTTTGTTTTTCTTTTTTTATTTTTTGCTGCTTTTTATTTGTTTCTCACTGTTACTCTTAACGTTTTGCTTTGCTGTTTTGATTCGTTTTGTTTTTTAGCTGGCGGTGGGTCGGTGGTTTTTGTCTGGCTAAGAGTTTGTCCAGCAGTTAACGGTTTGTTTGTAAGCTGGGCTTTCGGAGCGTAGTAAAGTAGCCAAGATCTGTGCGTTTTTTCTGGTAAGTCTTGGAATACTTTTCATATTTTACTTGAGTGGAATTATTGGACTGGTCATTCATGGCTACTGTGTGGATTCGATTTACCTTCTTTTCGATCTATTTGTACCATTCCGATTCCGTTTCCCCCGTTTGGCAGCATTCGTTGGGCACAGCGAATGGCAATTGGCATGCATTATGCGGGCAGCCATTAAAAACCATAAAGCACCCACCCATGCCACTTGTATGGATATTGCAATATCCATCCTCACCCTCACCCGCAATATCCCATCCTCACCCTCACCCCCCCATGCACTTGCAAATAAGTGTAATGTATGTGCGGGGATATATACAGTTGATCTAGACCTCAAGTCGTTAGTCGCCAGTCCGAGTCGGTGCTTTGTTGTGAGTCTCTTTGCTTGTCACGTAGGTCACGGGGGGTGCCCGCCCTCCTGCCTCCTCTCTCCTCCCTGTAGTTCCCCCCTTGGAGCCCCCTTTAAAACTCCCTCCCCTCCCCTCCACCCCCCCTAGCATAAACAACTACAGCAACAACTGCGGAATGACAACCGTTTTACAAGGAAAACCGCAGAGCACATACAACGAACAACCAACTACGAACTACAAAAAGTATAAAAGACGGCAGACGCACCCAAGAGTTAAAGCCCCGACTTACTCGCATATAAATACATATAGTGTATGCACTGCAACAAATTATTTATAGTTTTTGGATTGTCTATGAATTGGGATAAAATATGTAAAATGGAATTTATCAGGCAACAAGAAAGAGTTTTCTTGTTGGTAATCAAGAATAGCCATTCTTCTTTTCCGAGTGTATGTGAAAGTGTGTGTGGGTGGGGCTCAGAGTTCCACAGTTCCACTGGCTAACAGTTGCACGGATCGTCTGGGTTCTATAAAACCCAACCCAGCACCCATCCGGCGATTCCCTTTCGGAGTTATTGTGGCAGAGACCAATTAAAATGCGCGACATCACATGTGCGCGAGCATTTATTATAAATTTTTCGTTGGAATTGAGTGAAAATAGTTGAATGGAAGAACGAAAAGAAGGCGAAGAGAAAGAACATACTTAATGGGTGGGGATAGGAGGGGAGCAAGAACAGGGAACAACGAGAGAAAAGGTGTGGATCCAAAAAATACCGTGGAAAAGCATAATTTCGTTGTAAACTATTACAACTTGAAAATAGTGAAGTATATTTAGAAAAGTATTTCCTTTTGGTAATATGAGAATTTCCACATAACCCCCAGATCAAAAATGTTAGTAACTTTATGGAGAAGAGTAGCGAGAGCGGCAAAATGGGAAATAGAAAAGTGAACAAAGGAAGTAGTGCGGTTGGGGGTGGTGTATGTACATGATGGTAACTGGTGACCCCTTCCCGCCCCGCTGCCCCTCCTCCGTGCATGTTACAATGTTGTTAATATGACGCTTAGTAGTTATCTCACACCAACACCGACACACTCGCACACACACACACACATATACATGCTTTGACAATCTTTTTCAAATTGTCGACGCATAACAGGGGCGGAGGGATGGAACGGAAGAGAGGGGTGTAAAATTATTGGCATGCGAACGATGCTGCAACGTTTATTAAATTTTTCAAGTGCCACAACAAGGGCTCAAGTCGGGGGAACTGCAAGAGGGGCGGGGGGCAAAAGGGGGGACTTGAACAAGGTGTGCTGTCGCGTGGAAATTATTTTGAACACAATATGCTGGTTTTGGTGCTGGGTTTGTTCGGAATTCCATGTTGGATTAATTTTACAACTATATACACATATTTTTCAGCGTGCAACAGAAACAGCGGGAAATGTTTGATAAAGTGCAGCTGAATTTTGTGACATTAGCCAAGTCTATTATTTTTACGGATATCAAAGGTATATATGTAAGAGTCTTGATAATAATAGAATCCCTCAATTCGTGACATTTTTTCTCGATGCTCTGTGCAGATAATACATAAATACATTGTCTAATATTTGCCAAAGCTCCTAGTAGCTCCTTTAACCGAAACTGGAAAACTGCATCAACCGGAAATGCAGAAGGAAAGGGGCATAGGAACCCAAGGAAGAAGGAAGCTTAACTGTCGTCTGGGGTTTTTAGAAATTTGTTTCGCTCCGCTCCCTTTGTGCTCTGCTTTCTATATACGAGTACGAGTGCGAGTACGAGTACGAGTGTATATATCCTATAACTCCCTGTATCTCTCTGCACTTCATTGGAGCCGTGAACAAGTTTTGCCAACTATTTGAGTGAGTTTTCCATGGCATGTCGCCATTCTTATATTCCTCCATTAGGGAGCTAAGCAAAGAGCAAACACAAGACAATGCAGTTGGATTTCCCCCAGCATTCGCACCCGGAAAATGCACTGCACTTACCCAAGCAAGTTAACCCGAACTTCGGGCGGAGTGTCGTTATCCGGCCCTGCCGTTGTTCAACAGTATCTGTATCTGTATCTGAGCTGAGCTGAGCTCCATTTCCTTCCCTTTTCGGGTTATGTGTAAGCCAGTTGGCCAAGTTCGTATTAAGCCGTGTGGTAAACAAAGATATGCCTTGCCACTGCTAAGTTACCAACTACCAGTTACCAGTTGCAACATATGGAAGCATCTGTATATCTGTATCTGTGCGGTGCAGGGCTTGTTAAGCCGCTTACACTTATGACTTCTAGGCCTGCCGTCCTGGGCCAACTTTGCTTTCGCACATAATGCCGCCTAATGAGTTCGTTTAACCCTCCCAGCCAGAAGTACAGTCACGCATTTTGCATTCCAAACTTGATTATGAAGAGTTCATTAGCTGATCAAGAATTTACAACAAACTTTTTGTGTTCCTTTTTTGATCGAGTACCCGAACTTTTCTGCCATATCTGTGGAGTCTTACGCTCCTCAAATATACCTCGACTTCGAACCGATTTATTACGCAGATGCTTCCAATGCACTAAATTCAGATGGATGATGGTGAGGCGACGTTGTCGAAATTCACTGCTAATCAAGTGGCCTGTGGGCAATTCCGGCTCTCTTGGACCGGAAACTCAACCGGAGGAGCCTCGAGCCTCGAGTCTCGAGCGTCAAGCGCTGTTGCCAATTTTAGCCCAGACTTCAGCTCTAGTTCTGCCACCAGCTCCAGCAAATTAGAAACAATTTGCCGTAGAGTGCACTTAAAATCGAGAACCAAAGAGAGAGTAGCCCTTGAAGTGCAGGGCCATTTTGTCAAATCAAAAACAGAATTTGAATTTCAATCAACTCAAATTAAATCAAAATTTGCAAATAAAGTGAGCGCACACACAGGACATACCCATATATATATATTCGTCTATATACGTATATATAACAGACAGGCAGCTCAAAATTGGAATATAATTCTTATGAATGGGTCTGGGCACCCGAACCAAAACCGAAACCCCTTCGACCGCAGCCACAACTCCAGAAACGAGGAAAATTGTGAAGACTGGCACGGGGACGGGGATGGGGATGGAAATGTAGCTGAGTTGAAGTTGAAAATGGAGTTCGGACTTTTAGCCACAAAAATGCAGAGCAAAGAAAGTCGAGGGTGTTATTGGTGGGAGTTTGAAAAGCCATCAGCCAGTCCACAGACCGACCACAAAAGATGAAAGCATCGGGCATTCCATTCCCGCATGCAACTGCAGAATGTCAAGTCTGCTGTCTATAATTTAGTGGCATATTCAATTTGCCAACTGCCAGTCCAGTCCAGTTTAGTTCAGTCCATCCCAGACTTTCCTAGATTTTCCCTGCTCCGTTGATTAAGCATTGCGCACACGTAGTGGCAATTGATGCCCCAGATTCGCGCACCTGTTGTCCGACTGAAGTTCGTCTTCAGCTGCATCCACAGTTACAGCTTCATGCCGGACACCAGTAAGGTGTCCAGTGTCCCGTGTCCAGTGTCCGGAGTCGAGTATTCAGTGTCTAATGTCCAATGTCCAGTCACTCGTCTGCTGATGCCCCACACTCTTGCTCTCATTCCCATTCCTATTCCCATTCCCATTCTCATTTTCGTTCTCCTCCAGCGCTTTTCCCCGATTCGGCATTGATTTCCCCCTCGTTCAAACACGTATTCCAAGGTGTAAATGTTGACTGGGATCTGGTAATGGACAAGCCGACAAACCGACAAACCGACTGACGACTTGATGAATGGGCTTCCATTGTTTTGTAAGGGGCTTGGAATGGCGATCGATCTCTTATTTCTTATTTTCTACTTCAAGGTTTCTTGTTTCAATGCCGCAAGATTGATTTCTACCAATATGAGATTCTTCGTACTATATTTATTATTGTAGCCATTTGAAGTAATCAATTAAATAATTATCAATGATAAGGATTTTTTTTTTAATTTTTACAACTAAATTAAAGTGAATAGTTTAGCCTTTGTATAGTTAAAATTCCGATTTCTATGTATGTTTGTTTATACATTCATAGTAAATATATTCCAGAAATTATTCTCATCCATAAATTGTGAAAATGATTAAATGTACATATATTAAACTCCCCAAACAAAACAGAATTCCAAATGTGATTGTTCAGATTTTCACCGACTAGGATAAGCTATCTGATCTCTGAACAGTTTCGAACCAAATTTATTGCACAATTGCAAAACGGAATTATGTATGTATATTTATTCCTAGTTTTTCCGAAAACGCTTTTTACACCACAACTGGTATCGGTGCCCCCAGTTTTCCCCGTTTAATTTAAAACTCGTCCGGTGCGTGCCTAAAATTTATTCAGTCGTTGAGCCAGGATTCATTTGGGTGGGATACAACGGCACAATTTGTATTAAACTGGGCACCCTACTATTCACGAGGTCCAGCCAAAGAGCCGCTGGAAGAGGCTGCGCCTGTTCTCCGCGGGACCAGATGCACTGGATCCAGCCGGCGTGGTGGCCAGGCCCTCGTTGCCGGGTTCCTGATTTTGATTCTGGCTGAGTGGCATCGCCGTGGCCAGTGGTGCAGCCGGAATGGAGGCGGCAACGGCTGCGGCCAGGGCCAGAGTGTCCTCCGAGGGATGCGAGACGAGGGGCTGCATTGTGGGCGCAGAGTCTTCCAATCTGGTGGCCTCCACATACGTGGGAGTCACCGGTGCCTCCTGGCCAGAACCAGCCGCGTTCTGGTTCTGGTTCTGATTCTGCTGATTTGAATGGCGGTGGTGGCCCTTTTTGTTATGCTTTCCGCCGCTCGATTTTGGGTTCGCCATTGTCTGGGTCAGGAAAATTATATAGTATTCAAATCTGTATAAAACATTTTGTTTTTAAGATTTAAGTTTTAGCTTACGGTTGGTTCCGAATGCTTGTGTGTTGGGTGCCCGAAATCTCTGGCTCGACTGGCAGACTTACAAATCCGATGTTGTGACTTGTGACATCTCAGTCCATGGCACGCTTGATCTCTGAGAAATCCGAAACATTATAGCTCTAAAAGGAGATATGAACTTACGATTCAAAAGATACCATAGCAAGAAAGTTCAGACGCATAAAAGGGGAAAGGATAATGTGGATATATACTAATGCGAATATTAATTATTTATATTTGTTCACTTGCTCTTTTGTTTCAGCTCCCACGTCAATGTCTGACGAAGTGCCTTTAGGTCGCCTATCGCAAATCTTCGATACGCTCACCAACCTCCAGCAGCAGCATCCGCCGCAGCATCCGCATTCGCATCCGCATCCGCAGCAGGCAACGGCGGAGCAGCGGCGGAGATCCGCTTCCTCCTCCCCGTCGCCGTCGGCCAGCGCCTCTGCATCGACCTCTGGCCGGGCCACGCCCTCTTTGGGGGGCGTGGCCAGTCCCCTAATTGCATTGCAATACTATGGCCAAACACCAAACTATTTTCTCAGGCCGCCGGATGGCGCCTCCAGCGGCTACCTTCACACGTTTCCATCGCACCTGTACCACCAGCACCACCATCACCAGCCTCAGATGCATCAGATGCATCATCACCTGCAGCTGCATCAGATCCAAAGCAACCAGCCCCCCTCGCTGCCCACCCAATTGGGGGGACTCTCGGGGTCACAATCCTTGCAGGGATCGCCGCTCCTGGCCAAGAGAGCCACCTCGTTCAGTGGGCCACTTCCGTTGGGCCAAGGACGTTCCGCGACAGCTGCCACCATCACTGCGACGTCCACTCCGAATAGTCCGAGGCTATTGCCCCGCCGGGTGCCACGCCCTCCGCCCATCCCGGCCAAACCGGGCCAGGCTAAAAAGGTGGAACAGCAGCACCAACAGCAGCAGCAGCCGCAGCAGAGGGATCATCAAGTCCCGGTAAATCCCGTACTGGCCGCTCTAGATGCTCCCGATGCCCCTTGGCCGCACTTCTCCACGCTCACCGAGCACCTGGATGTGCACCAGGTGAACAACTACGGACATACGCTGCCTGAGGTAAGTTTTCCACAAAGGAAATGTTAATAACACAAACTTTTCTTTGGCTAATGTAAGTTCAAAACTATCGGAATGTAGTTTCCTTTAGTTGAGAAAACTGATATACATAGTACGTTTTAAAAGCTTTACAAAAACTAACTAACCAATTAAAATGCTACTACATCAAGAAAATTGTAAATAAGTTAAGTTAATTTAGTTATAAAAGCTTTACAAAAATTAAGGCTTTACAGAAATGCAAATGCAAATATTTTAGATATTTTAAATCAATTTAAAGTGCCAACAAACACCTGCATCTACCTCTTTTTCGCTCCTTCTCTTCCAGATTAATTGGCAAGAACGCTGCCTGGAGTTGCAATTGGAGCTGCATCGGTCCAAGAACCAGGCGGGGCGTATACGCGATATGCTCCGAGAAAAGGTGAGTGCTGAAAACAAATGGGATAAAGGGAAAAGGGAAACCAAGGGCGGGCTACAACAGCTACAGGGAAGTGGGTCGCTGGGGGATGTCTGATGATTAGCCCAAATGAGTTAATAAGTAAAAAGCAACACGGGCACACAGACATTAATTACTCCGGCTGTGGTGTGGGGCTGTGGGCTAGAGAGTCACCCACATCTTGTGCTTAATTATGATTTATGAGAGCCACGGTTGAAACATTTTTACGACGACCCACGCAATTATCATCCGGCCAAGCGAATGTGATACAAACAGAAAGAGAAACAAACCCCATGGCTGGCTTCTCCATCGAGTGGCCAGGACATTTTCCGGTTTTCCTCTTTGCCGGATTCCCATTTCCCCTATTTCCCCGCGGAGATAGTGCAGCACATGTGGGTGGAGGACGAGAGCTAGAGCGGAAGTGGAAGCTGTAGCTGTAGCTTCTCTCCATCTCCCTCCCCCTTCGCTGTAGCCCTTGCTCATTATTAGGCTAATTAAGTCATTAGGCATTTGGCCAAGAGGCATCTAGCGGGGCACACACATTAATGAAAAACTATATGAATTATGTATTAGTCAAATGTGAACTAACCAAATCCCCAGCCCCCTCCTCCTCCTCCTCCTCCTTCGGGTATTGCTTTCATCTGCTGCACAACATGTTGAGCCTGACATAAATTAATTTTACTTCAATGATTTTCAGTCCATGAATAATGCATGGGCACTATGTACACTGAACCGTCTCATTTCGGTAAGCGATCTCGTTGAGGATGTGACCAGACGGCTAGGGTTAAAGTGCTTGCCAACTTAGGTAGTGGGGGAAATGGATTTAATTCCGAATGCACCAGGCACAGAAGCAACAACGAACTGACCTTGATCCAATATTAACCCCGTGGTATCTGGTTTTATTCCTGATGCTACAAAAAATCCATTTCAGAGATCCATTAGAACGCCAATAAGTAACATTCAAATGAATATTTTAAAAATTATTTTGCTCGGTTTCCTTCCATATTTCATTGCCAATTTTCGAACAGTCAAAGCACTCTGGAAGTAAAAGGTCAACAAAAAACTAACAAAATGTGTGGAAAATAGACATGAAATGAAAGCAACCTTCGAGAACCGAAGAGCGCAATTACCCTTTAATTGTCAGATATTCATTAAACAAAATAACAAGGTATTGGGTGATTAAATAATAATTAATATTTATTTTCGAATTTAAATAAAATATATTAAAAATGCGATGGCGCGGCAAGTTTCTGGGAGAAAAGGCAATACCCACTGATAGAGTATATCGAAAGGCAACGATAAAAATGCATAACTCGATGGCTAAAAGTATGCAATGAATATTTTATTTGTGTTTTATGCATTTGCCATTTCCCATTTCGCCTTTGTCAATGCCTTTTCCGCCGCTTTCCTCGATTTCCCCCTAGTTTCCTCCCGCCACTTTGGTTGCCTTCTTTTTTTGTTGCTGTTTTGCTGCTTTAGTTGACTTTTCAACTTTTTGCCAGCTGCAATTCAAGTGCATCATAAATTTTAAATTAGTTGCACTAAACTTGAAATGGTCTGGACACAGGACACAGGACACAACTCACTTCGTTTGCTCCAACCATATCTTGCGCCCATTAAAAATGCCAAAGCGAATTTTTTAGTTTTTAATATGCAATATTATTTATATATTTCATTTGGCAAGACGGAGAAAATCAGAAAGCAATGGCACGGAATGCTCCATTTTGTTTTTGGGGAATTACATTAACGCATCGGAGATACTTTATGAAGTAACTGAGATTCTAGTTAGTATGAGTATTAGTTTAGCGAGCTCATAAAATGCTAATTTTGCAGTCAAGTTCAAATTGTCCTAGTCTGCTTAGTTTTTTGTTTTAGCATTCCGTGGACATGTATCTCAGGGGTTGGATAATGTAAAAGGAAGGAATAACCAGACAGGAAAAACAAGCACAAGAACAATCAGAAAAAGAGACCACAGAATTTCGGCTGGACAGGAGAAGAATAAGGATAGTGCAAGGTCCTTTCGCTTTGGCAACAATGTGCAGGACGTTGAAATTATGGCCAAGCATATTGCAACATTCTTGTAGGACAATAAAATTCAAGTTTATTACCAAAGCCATCCGAGAACAACAAGCAGCGGCAAACAAATGGATCGGAGTGAAAGGCCAACGAGCGAGAAGGGCAAGTGGAGTTGTGTTTTGGGCCAACAAGAAGCACAGTTGCCAAATTTCGCCTCTACAAATATTGGCAAATAAATTCTCGAGGAACCTTGAAGGGCTCAGATTGAGGTTTCCTGCCAAAATCTACCCGGAGAAAGTGACGGAAATCTGGGAGACGGGGAAGGGTGGAGATAAATATAATTCTCTGAGTTTTTATTCTGATAATTTTTATCGAGTTATCGAATTATATGTTAATCCAAATTAAATGGATATATGTGCATTTTCCCCCAACAAGAGCAATGAAAAAATATTAAACCATAATTGCTACGACCATATTCATTAAACTCGTCGGAATTTTAATCAGTATCTGGTCAGAAGCATCGAATATATACATTTTAATAGAGTTAATGCTATTTGCAATATCCTCGAATTACATTTTAATTAAATCCCCATTCAAATTTGATGATTTTGTAACATAATTAAATGGAAGCACATGACAGGAGGACCAAACAAATGAATAGTCCGACAGTTTGAAAACGATTAGATTGATTTACTTTATATTTACTGATGGTTCCGATGGTTTCCGATGATTCCGAAAAACAATGCAATTTTATGGAATTTCATCGAGAAGGCACCGATACTGTGTTGCAATCCCATTCCCATTCCATCTAATCCTGCTGCTTGGCTATGCAAGTTGTGTTTGGCAATTTCCGGCACCCTTCGGCATCCAATCCCGTTCAGCCCTTGGGGAGGGCTCCTCTCCTGGGATATCCGCCATAAATCTGCGTAACCCGCTGGCCATGATTGCACATTGGCATGGCATCCCAGATTGCATTGGATGGCCGTCAAAGAGCAAACACCGAAGTCGCCAAAGTGGCCACATTAGAGTGCCGCCATCTGCCGTAAGCTGTTCATGCCTCCCTCTACCCCTCTCTTTCCCACCGGCTATCGGCCTCTCTTTCTGCGTGTTTGCGGAGCGCGTTAACGCGTTGAAAGCGGCGCTTAGAGCCAAATGGCAGCTCGACTTGTCATTTCAATTTTGGTCAAAAGACACAACTACAAAGTCCGCATCTGCATGTACACTGCACCGAATTCGTTAGATAACTAACCAAATTTCGTATTAAAAACAATGATAATTTCTTTTTTTCCAAATAAATACATTTATAAATTCTAATAAAATATATGTGTTTATTTTCATTAATCTTGAAAGAAATTGAGGAGTATTTACAGAATGTGTGGAATGAGTTCAAAATAAATTTGAACGAATTTTGAACGATTTGAAATCACAGTTTCAATGTTTTTGATTGTATATATATTTATTTTTTAAAGCTGTGAAAACAAACAAAAATATATATCGTTTGAGAATTATTTAGCAAAAGAAATTAATATTAGAGCATTTGCCCAACTTTGTCCCGAACTTGGCAAAAAAGTCAAAGAACTCTCGCCTTTGAAAAGTATCTACGAATGTGAAGCGCCGACAAAAGTTTGTTCCCATTGTCGATTAATATGAAGCGCACCTCTCCCCATCCCATCCCCACCCCACACAGAGCACACATCCACTCCCGCCCAGAAATGTGTGGCATCTGTCAGGACGGTGGCGCTGCATCCTGGCTACAATGAAACATCCGGTGGATATTTCAGCGCCAGTTCCCGTTCCCCATTCAGCTGCAGTTGCATTTGCAGTTGCAGTTGCACTTTCTGACAGAGTTTCAGTTGGAGCCCATAAGTATCGCTCTTTTTGTTCCGATAGGTAAAGATGGGGATGGGGATGGAGATGGGGATTGGGATGGGGCCCGAAAGGGATTGTCGTCCTTTTCATGCCATTTTTATAGGCCTTGCAATTGTTTTGCTGCCTCGACTGAGTCGGGAAATTGAAAATGTTTCCGAATGCGTGTGTGTGAGTGTGTGTGGGTGTGGGTGTGAGTGTGAGTGTGTGGTACAGTAAATACCAATGACTTTGATAATTAATCGATATGGGTGCTTAGCGGCAATCGTTCCACTGAAAATTGTTGAAGTACTTGGCGATCCATCGGCAAATGGAGTCTCCTGCTCTGCTGTTTATATCGCTGAAAGCTTCTGATATTTATTTTTGAATATTTGAATATGATGAATGAGTGCTTGTTCTATGTATTCGTGATTGAGTGGGCCTTTGAAAATGAATAATTTGCATTGCTCACATGTTTGGTGCTTCTTAATTAATTGGATTTTTTAGCAAAACTTTAGATATGAATTTAATGGGAACTTTGTGGGTTTTTATATTACAAAACTTTTTGAATCGGCAACCAAGCGGTGACAGTGGTTGTACAATCACTTCCATCCCCTGCTGAATAAAAACAGAATGGAGATGGGGTTGGGGATGGGAAAATGAAGGACCGAATGCCATTGTTTAATTAAAATTTTTGACAACTTCGTGCCTAGGCATAAATTGGGCATCGATGCAAGGCACCCCCCGAGCACAGAGGAGGAGAAATGCTCAGGGCTCGGCAAATGGCTGGGCAAACTTGTCCAACTATTTGAGCAATTAGACAAGGAATCCCTAAACCCGTCCTTAATCCCGTCACAGCCCTGTCGCCATGTCCATAATTAGTGGACCAAAAAATTCGCACTTTTTGGGTAGTGCGCGGGGATCGGAATAATGAATAATTTCAATGGCTCTTGCTTGGTCTGTGGGCGATTATTCAAATTGTATTTGGCCAAGGACACGCCTACACACACACACTCACACACATGTGCATCCTGCCTATTTGTTTATATTGTCCTTATTTCTTTTTTTGTTTTATTTGACAAAAAGTAAAAGGCTAGCAACGACTTTGGCCTGCAAAATTAATGGCCATCAGTCGCATAATAAATGAAGCGTTTCTCCCAAGAACCTCTCTCTTTGTTTCCGCTCTCTCGTTCTCCCGCCCTTTGTCCCGGCCACGCCCACTACTTGAATGGGGCGTACTCCACAATGGACCAGGACATCTCGAAAAGAACAAGCGCAAAAGAAAAAACGCTTTCTAAAAAGTTCTTTCTGTTTCAGGCAATCTTTTTGCCCGAGTGTGTGTGTGTGCTCCTTTTTGTGGACAAATGAGTGAAGGAGTGGGCCAAGGGATCCTGTGGAGGGGCACAACAAACTCCGTCGCGACAAACTCATTTTGTGTATGCAGCACACATGTTGGCCACGCTCGTTTATTCATTTGAATTATTCCCAAAAGCGCATTTAATTTTAATTATGCGTGACAATGCCTCATACAAAAAGTCCACTTCCCTGCCCTCCTTTCCCCTCCTCTCCCCTCCCCTTTCGCCCACTTTCATGCTCCCTTTGCCGCCAAGATTACCAGCGACAAGGACTAGTTGGTGGGGGGGGGGACTTCAATGTCCTTATTTATTTTTTGCCTCCCTTTGTTGGCGCTGTTTAAATATGCAGAAAAATTTTGCTGCCAGATAAAGAGGGAAACTACTAGATTTTTTCGTTTCGGTTTTGGTCCGGTGATAATGGATAATATACCTTGCCGTAATCCTTGGATTTCCATGGTAGGATATTGGAGGGATATTCGGGCCACACACAAACAACAGCGACAACAAAATATATATATTTAGAACAAATAAAGGCGAAAAAAAGAGAACATTAATTAAAATCCGTAAACGATTCGGAGAGCTTGTCATAAACAAAATGTAGCTCACACAAATGCAAATGGCAAATGGCAAATGGCAAAAATGTGCCGTACACCAACAATATCAACAAACTGAATAAAACAAAAGCAAAGGCAAAGGCAAAAGCGGAAACAATGCTCGAGCAGAGCGAAAGGAGCGGAACGGGGCTGGAAGGATATGCAGGATAGGCAGGATACGATTGAGGGCGAGCTCACAAAATCAAATAAATATTTCAGCTTAAAAATATTTTCCAGCATTTTCTCTCTCATTCCGTTGTGTGGATTTCCTTGAATTTCTTTTTGTATATATAGTATATACTTGTATATATATATATATGTACATATGTATATACAAATGCAAGTATTTGTCCAGCTTTATGTTGAGCAACTGAAAGTGAATTGAGGAAGGGGAAGGGGGTTGGTGATGGGGAGGGGAGGGGAGGATGGGGCTAAGGCTTACTATACTCCCCACTGTTGTTGACAAGAAAAGACGGCAGCATTTGAATCTGGGACACCGACAAATGGAAGGGATGGGGAGAAGGACGAAGGACGAAGAAGGCAAGATGAAGACATTTGGCCAGAAGTTACCTACCCTTTGAAAATTTCGGACGGGGCAAGGAAAACCATTGTAATAGGTCTAAAAACCTAAAAAACTGCAGAAAGCCCTATTAGAAATAATCCATAACAAAACCTTTGATATTACACAATTTTTATATGGTTAATTTAAGGGTTTTCTGCAATTACAACCAGAAAGGATTTGTTCGATAGTTTCCGATATAGTGGTCCGATTTTTAATTATTCTATTTTCTAAATTAGCTTTAATGTCTATGAAAAGTATATTGTCCAAAGAATGTAAGTAATTATATTGATAAACACCAGAGTTATAGTCGATGACCCATTTACTCCCATCGTTCCCAAGACAGTTATGGGATATAGTGTTCCGATTTTAATAAGATAGGATAGGTTAATAGTTATTGGAAAGCCCACGAAATTCGTAGCATTGTCTAATACCAATGTCGATCCCTTTTTTCCATGGTGACATTTCCCCTACGATGGTTATGTTGTGCTAAGAACAGGAAGAGAGGAGACGGTCCGAAATAAGGATAAGTGATAGAAAAGGACAAAATGGAGCGGGGGAGGGCATCTTCCTTGTTAGCTAATAAAGTACAAAGAAAGAAGCTGCGGTTGCTTTAAGACTGCTGTTTTTTAAGTGGATTTTCCCGGAAGGCAAAAAACATTCGAGCGAGATTTATTGCCGACTTTTCGGCGTAAAGCACGATTATGCCAGCGTCTGCAATTAATGCCTGCCCTCTCTCTTTCGGCCCTGTTTAGTTGGCTTTTTTGGTTGGTTTCTGTCTTATTTTATTTTAGGGGACACTGAAACCGCAGCAAAGTTGTGCGTTAAGCGGATTTGGTCATGTGTTCCAAGCCTTTCACGTTGTAATGTGTAACTCTGGAATGGATCGGAGGAGCGTGGAGCGGGAAACGGCGAGCGGAATGGTTAACTGCACTCAAAGTAATGCCAAAAAATTATTTTAAGCGGATTGCGAGATTGTGAGAGTGGCTAATGGGGGGTAAACGCTCGCTCACCTCCAAAAAGAATCCAGCCAAAGTCGCCGAAAATTTTATAAATAACTATGAGAGCATTAGACAAGGGAAGAGAACAAACGAACAGGACACTGGCGTCCGCAGGGGGTCAGCATTGGGGGGATACCCCTTTAAAGCTGCTGCATACGACGCCACTGGCCACCTGACCAATGGAATCAGAAGGGAAGCGGACCTCATCCAAAATAGGGAAAAGGTCGCAGGGCGGGCAATAAAATATATATTTATGTGTATGGGATTAAAAAGGGTATTATCCAGTTGCTCTCCCTCTCCGGCCATGGCCATGGTTGCTTTTCACAGTTGTTGGGCTTTGGTCAACAATAACAGAAGTTCGCCTCCGTTCGTCCATTCCCTTCCCTCCCAGAAACAGGCGACAGAAATTCACTTAACAATGCCAGCAGCATGTGTGAGTTGCTGTGCGGGGCGGGACTCTGATTGGGGATGGCGTTGCCTTGGGGTATGCTCAGCTGGCCAAATGATGAAAGCCGAACAATTGCCAGCTAAGGGAGGCTGAGAGGGGGGGTAATTTAAAAGGTGTCGCCATGTCGTTTCGGACCCAATTGAGAGGCTGATGGACTGGCGGCATAACTTATCGCCTTACTGCATCTGACTTTCAGGGGATACCTCTTCTATAGTTGTTCCTTCTGAGTTAAATTAAAGCATTAGGAATTTATTTATTTTATAAAGTACATATAATTGTTCATTTAATTCATCGATCTTTATTAATAATTCCTGCAGTTTGTGTTACATACCTTGTTTTCCGGGCTTCTTTTAATATACATTCGCCGTGGTGCTTGTCTCAGTTTCGTATTCTTGACTTTTCCGGACAGGCCAGGACAGGACAGAGGACGCACATGTGCGGTTGGTGGTTGCCCCCCCCCTACGTGTCCTTGTATCCTGGCGAGCACTTTACATAAATTCATCGAGCTGGCAGGCCTGAGACACGTTAAGCGTTCTGGCTTAATTGCTCAACAAGTTGGCCTCCTGCTGAGTTCCGGCCGCAAGGGGATCGGAGCGATGGCCTGGAAGTGGGATTAGGAGCGAAGGGCAATGCGAAATAAGCGCAACATATTTTTGCATTCAATTGGACTCGGCTTTTGTGTGTTGCACAGCGTGCGAGTGTGTGTTTGTGTGTGTGTTTCTGTTCGCCACCTGCCAGGATATTTCAAAGCGTGACAGCCAGGAAGG
>JAJJHY010001290.1:11781367-11806137 GCA_021224005.1 Drosophila setifemur
GCCATAATGGAGGGAAATCGGGGAAATCGGGGTTGGCACAGTTCAGTTCGAGGCGGCGGCGAAGGCGAAGCGCGTGCATAATGGCAATTTGAGTAATGGTGCCAAATATGCGGACATTTCATTGTTTACCATTGTAGCCAGCCGCAGAAGAGGGCTACATCGGTATGGAACCATGGAGCCATGGAACCAAAAAGAGGGCAGAGGCGTCTTCCATTTGCCTAGGCCCAGAACCAGAACCAGGCCAGAACATAACGCAACAGCTCACAGAAATACTACCCACAAAAACATGGAAAGGAAACAGTAAAATAGGGAAGAGTGAACGGGGAAAAGGGATGAGGGAACCACGGAAGGACATTGGCAAGCCCAAACCGAAAGTCAAGGCAAAACTCCTCCGATAGGCAGGAACAGAAACTTAAATCGAATTGAGAAGCTGTTAAAACAACACACAAAATACTATGGGGGAAACACCACCACTTCGCCTCCATCTGGTGGCCGCCAGAGAAAAACTTCTGGAATTCAGAAACTTTTAAGTTTTAGGTTTGCTTATCACTTGGACACAGAACAATCGGCAGGACAATGCTCCTTTTGAAGCCCTCGGCCTGGTTCAATTTGAGTTAATTGGGAAAATACTGAAAATACTGGAAAACCCGGAGGTTACAAGAGGAATTTCAAAATATAATTGGAAAATCTTCGAGCATAAATAGTATGCATAAGAATAAGCATACAAGAAAATGTATCTAGATATATCTAAAGGCCGGGATATGCAGCACCGAAATGTGGAGCAGCCGAAAAAACAGAAGGCGGCACACCCGCATATCGAAAGTTACCTCTGTGCGAGGGTTTTAATATGTCCTGTTCCCGGCTCCCGGCTCCTGGCAGGAAAATGCGCAGGGGGGGAGGGGGTTGGGTTGGTAGTATGCCCAAAGTGCTCGTTAGCCAACATGAAATGCCTGCGTGGCAACAAATAAGCTAGCCCGCATGGTCCTCCTCCGATTCTGCTCCTTTATCTTGTGCGTGTGTGTGTGTGGGGGTGTGCGGGTGTGTGTGTGCGTGTGAAATAATGTTTTTATAAGTCACCTTTATATAATGACAATGGGGAATCATTAAATGTCTATTTGAGCACTTTTTATTTCGTTCGTTCCTTGCGGACGCGTTGTCCCGCTTCCTCCCGTTGTTCTGACCATCGCATCCTTGTGCTTTTTGCTAAGTTTTATGCCCGGATCCTTTTTGGGCACCGCTTTTAGGGGGGTGTAATTATGAGATACGACAAAGCCAGAAAGCATGCAACGATTTTTGATTGAAAGCCGAGGAGGTTGTGTGCAAGATGTGGATAAATGGAAAAATGGAATACAGAATTTGTCCATCCATAGATGTACATATGTACAGATGCTCCTGGGAGACTTTCTCTAAATCCTTTGTCTACTTTTCAGCTCTGAACCAAAAAAAATACAAAAAAAAGACAACGCCATAAAATAGCCAAGAAAAGTCTAACTCAACTCAAAACAAAAAAAAAAAACCCAAAAAAAGGGTTGCTGGTTGCCCTTCGCATTTCGGGACGCATTTCCTCCCGATTTTCCCCCGATTTCCCCCCAAAAGAGTGCGTGTCCATCAGGGGATTTCCCTTCAATTAGGATTAATACTCAAGATACCAAAAAACTGTGGGGGAAACAAAATAAAGGAGCCAGAAAAACGCAAAACAACGGAAAAATCAACCCAGAAGATACCCCTAACTAGGGTAATGTGTTACATGTGTGTTTTTCTTTTTGCCCGGAGGGAAGGGATCTTTTTTTTATTTTCCTTTTTATTCTTTTGGATGAAGAGTGGACAATCCCTTTTCCCCCTTTCCAAGGATTGGGGGGCACAATTGAGGCATTATTAGTAAAGTAGTTTTACATACCGAGCACGGAGGAGGATCCAGAATGGAATTTTCCACAAGTCCCGAAGTCGAAACCCTTTTTCCCTTGACTTTGATGAGGAGCAGACGCGACCCTTGAATTTGTGTCATGTTGTATATATAGTATACATATGTAGGTATGTGTTTCCCTCGGTTTAAATTGCTTAAAAGTACAATTTATCACAATTGCCAATTGGATGACCTCTTGTTCTTGCTCTCTGCCTGTTTCTTTCCCCATTGACTAACCCTCCTCCTCCTCCTCTTCTTGACCGCTCCTCCACCTCACCTCCGAAAGCTGTCAAAATTACTTTTCCCTTTCTGGCCATCTCACTGTTTATATTTCGGGATTTGGGCATTGGAAATTCGGCTTGTACGGTTTTGGGGTCGAGAATGTGTTGAAAACTTTACTTGTTTTTGTTCGGTAAACTGATTTCGGCACAATTCTGTTGATTTGTTGGCCTAGTTATTGTTATGGCCTTGGTGATCCGTTGGGTTGCAGTGAATAGTCCGAGGATTTTCAAGCTAATTGGGGAGCTCTGGAAAGAAAAGAAAGATATTTGAAACTCCTTTCCTTATGACACTTGCTGATTGTACATTTTAAATGTGGATTTTCTTAAACCAGGTGTAGCCTATTATGCCAGGTGCCAGGTGTGGCCCGTCGCTAACCCGATAACCGATAACAATGTTTCGCACACACAACAAAGGACAAAACACACGCAGGACAGACGACACAACACAACACCTTGTGCCGACACTTTGGCGCAATATGCAAATTTAATATGATTTTAATTTTGCCAAGCAGCGACGGAGAGTCTAGCTACGGCTGACTGCACCCACAGCTCTCCGGATTTTTCCATTTTTCCATCTTCCATATGGGGCTGGCACAATGACGTCAACATGTCGTCATCGTCATCGTCATTGTCATTATCGTCAAACTATTCAAAAAGGGAACTGCTTTCCCATCCGATCCGATCCAATCCCCCTGCATCCTACTCCCACTCCAACTCCAACTCCCACTGCCAAGCTTTTCTTTTTGTCCCGTGAGCTCGCTGCTTCATCCGTGGATTCCATGAATTCACAGGACCCGTAGCATTCAGGACTCAGGGCTCAGGTTGTCCTTTTGTGCGACTCCCCACGCTCTGTTTTCTCTTCGTCTTTTGCCCTCCTGCCGTCGTATATATTCATGTTCACGTGTAGATTTTATTAAACATATGAATTCATTATGTAAATGCTGTTCCTGAGCAGGCACGAAAACCAGAGGCGACAACAAAGAAACTCCGGCGGGGTAAAGAAGGCTGGGAAAATTGTATGGAAATCGTCATCCTCGTCGTCGCCGTCGCCGTCGTCGTTCATTTCAAATGCATTCAATAGTTGGGCAACGTTGGGTTAATGGGTTATGTGCCGTGATTTTCGAGCGGGCGACCGCCCAAAAAAAAATATAAATAAATAAAAAAAAATTAAATAAATCCCCCTCAACTCCATTTCCAATTCCTTAACAAAAAAAAAAAAACCAACACGAACTTCAGGACCTTTGTTGATTTTTATGTAAAGCGCAAATTGATTTGCCATTGGGAATGGAAAAATGGAAAATGGAAATTGTGAAAGGGCCAAAACGGAAACAGTCGTTAAGTTTAAGTTAAGTTAAGGAATTATGTGTGTTAAGGAGAGTGTGGTCCGTCAGTTGAGGCTTTGAAAGTACCCTTTAAAAAAAGGGATATTTCTTTATTCAGATATGTATGAGCTATTATTCGTTAAATGCTCTCCAAGTATGAATATATTGGATATATCATTGAATTAACCTTTTTTTTTAAGACATTGAAAATTGCATACATTTTGAATTAAGGCATGTTCATATATATACCCTGTAAATTAATCGAAATGTCCTTTACCTTTTTGTATTATTCAACCTTAATTGAATTCTCTTGAATTCCTTGCAGGTGGGTCCCTAAACCGTGATAAATATGAAAAAAGACCTCATTATGCAGCCTTTGGGTATGTTTTACTTGCTCGATTCAGCCAGGTCACAGAGTTCGCTGGGGTCCAAGGGAGGTCCAATCCACTGGGTTATGCTCCAAGGCCATCTATGGGATATATAGAGGTCCGATTGTGATGAGGCTTTCAGTATCGATACAGGTGGCTACTAAAAAGAATCCATCGACCCTCTTAAAACAACAAAATAATCAGGATAGGTTCTTTTTGATCCCGATTTAAAGACTATTAAATATGAAACCTTAACCTTAACCTGAACTGCGGTATTTGCCTGGCTTCAATAACAAAGGGTCTCCCCCCTCCCCCTTACCCCTTCCCCTCCTCAAATCTCATTTCCCCCTTTCGTTTTCCACGCCCCTGTCCTTTGTTATTGTTGTTCGCACACAATTAACACTCGAAATGTTTAACAGGCTTACAGAGCAGCTCAAGTGGATGGGTGGGTTGGTGGTGAATGGTGAATGGTGGGTGGTGGAGTGATTGCAAGTTGGTCATGCGTGGCCACACAATCCCATATCCACCCACATCCTCCCATAGCCCCCACACTCACTTCTGCCAGCAAGCAACAACATGCCACTTAATTTCATTTCTTTTCATTTGCGCCTGCAGCCGATGAACAGTGGGACAAGAGTATATCAAAAATTGAACAATGTAGAAGAAGTAAATACTTTGAGGGAAAAGGTGTAAATTGTTTATTATTGTCATCAATCACAAGTCAAAATTATTTTAAAGAAATTTAGTTTTAAAAGTAATCAATTTATAATTTGAATTAGTTTAATAAAAATTTAAATATTGATTGGTTATACATTATTATATACATTTAATTTAAACGGATATTAAAACATGTCATATGTGTGCAATAATTATATAGTTATAGTTTCCACTTAAGACTGACGATGTTATGGTCAATATATTAATAGTTTAATACTATCAATTGACTGAATATTTAATAGTTTTTTCAATTGCTGTCTCACTGTGCCTGCCCTCTTTGTTTTGATTCGCTCTGGCAATAATTTCCCCCCTCAGCCTCTCAGCTCCCCAGCCCCTCCTTAATTTTGGCTCCCCAAAACCACCCAAAGCCCCCTCCCCCCTCTTATTTTTTCCGCTTGTCATAAAGCGGCATGAATGTAATCAAGGCGGCTATTATTCTTAGATTTGGAGCGCAAATGAAAACAACCGAGTCGAGTTGGCCTGCCTTTCGCCGCGTCTCCATCTCGTCCTTTGCTCCTTGGGTTCAATACAAACAATGGGCCACGTATGTGGCATATGCGTGTTTTCCCCTCTCACAAATGAAACAGAAAAAAAGACAAACGCGTCGTGGCATACAAAAGCCTCATTGTTTGTCTCGCTGCCGAAATACTGTCAAAGATGGGAAGCCGTGCTAGGAGGAGAAGCAGGAGGAGGCGGAGGAGGAGCCGTGGGAGGAACTCCAGGGGTGGCTCCAGGGCACATACAAGAGCTGTGCTTAAATATGCAAGTCCATTGTGCGCGGCGCCACCCTTTTTCTCCAATCAATTGTTCGAACTGCCATTTTCGGGTGCCGCAAGTTTTTAAGTAACTTTCTGGCCACCTCCACCTGGGCATTACTACCTTTCCCTCGCCCCTTTGTCCGCCATTCATATTCATATTCGCGTTCGCATTCACATTCACAATCACAATTCGTTATTCATTCGAGTGAGTGCCCTGATTTGTCATGCAAATTCAATTAGCTTGGCGGGGCACAAAGGAAAACCGCAGGCTCGAAAATTATGCAACAGTTAATCAGAAAAAGTGCAGTGTGCCACGGCATGCCACCCCTTTTCCTTTTCATTTCCATTTCCATTTCGCTTTTCCTGTTCCAATCCCAATACCAATCCCAATCCCCCTCCTTTTCATTTGCAACACCGAAAACCTCTTTTTAATCGATAATGGCCGCGCGCCACTTGAAAATGAAAATGACGATGACGATGACGACGCCAGGCAGTCTGTGGATTTTGTGAGTCCTGAGTGCTCCTGCGGCTTCTCTCCTCCCACCTCCTCCCTTCTCCATTTCCGGCGTGTTCCATTCCATTCTGTATCATTTTCCGTTTTGTTCCAATCTCTTGTTTGCTTGGTTTCGGCCTGACTTTTGGCTTTGGTGGAGGAGTCAGTGGTTCGGTCAGTGGGAAAGTGGGAAAGCAGGGAGGAGATGGTTGGCAAACAATTGCATTGTAATTTTGCACAAGGCCCATGCATGGACTCGGTTTGTACCATACACCATACACCAAATACCAATGGAACCAAGAGGAGCATGTACATTTTGTTTCTAATTGAAACATTCAGATTGTATTTTTTTCTATATAGAGAAATCGATTTCATTACAATAATTTGTGATCTAAAATACAGATTTCGAAGACTAATTTTGCAGAATTCAGAATTCACTTTGCTTTGCTATATGTAAATATTCCACATATATATATATATATCCACAAACATTTCCATGTCAGGTCAGGAGTCCCATTTTTTTTTGTCCATCTGCAGGAAATGTATTTTTTTTTTTGCCTCCTTTATAAGTTAAATTTTTGGTTTTTAGCTAGACTGGTAAATATTTTTACTAAGTACTCCGCAGTTCCATCACCAAATCCGCATGTCCCCAGTGGTGTTTTTTGGGGCTTGATGCCACCGAGTCTGCCACTGCCACTGCCACTGCAGAAGCAGCAGGAGCAGCAGCAGCAGAAGCTTTTGTTGCCACTGCTGCAGTTTGGCGCTTTTTTGTCTTCGCGTCACTGCCGCAAAAGCCACTCGAAACATGTTTGCCTCGCCTGCATACGTAGTGTGCGGTGTGCCAGGGACATCCGGTGGCAGGGTACAAGAGTCTACCTCTCCTCCTCCTCTTGCTCCTCCGCCCCTTCTCTTCTCTTTCTCTGACCAACCGCCCACACATTTTCTGACCCTGCCCCAACTCCATCTGTCCTGGCACTGGTGTGTGTGTGTGTGCAAACAGAATTATTGAAGCGCGTCGACCGAAAATGTTTCGAACTGGAGCTTTGGAGTTGTGGAGCTGGTGGAGCTGTGGCCATTTCCGGCTTTCTGGTCAGACTGCACCAGAGGCCTCTTATTTTTTGCCCTTTCCCCGGGGGAGGAGGAGGCTGCTGTAAAGAAATTAAATTGCAGTCGCTGCCAATTTGGTCGATGGCGTTAACTGAAACGATGAACGATAACCATAACAGATCCAGCTTAATTGAAGCATTTAGCTATGGCCATCCAAATGGGTCTTGACCGAAGATCGAAGGGTGAATGAAGGGCAATCGGTGACTTTTCAAAGCTGGCGAAAATGTGTTGATAAAAATTACTATTTAAAATAAGTGTATTTAATTTTAAATATCCTTATATATTTGTTCTTAAAACAGGTTAAAAAGAATCCCTCAAAACTTGCAGCTCTCCTTCGATGGCCACCAGATTGCCATTTGGCCAGTACCGAGTACCTACCCTGGGGGTAGCCTCAAGCAATCAAGCGATTTAAGCAAAATGAGCAACTAACTGGCATGGTAGATGCTGCTGCTCCCCCTCCAACTCCATGTCAAATGCACTCTTCCTGGGACTTGGCCCGGGCCCGGGCCTCCGCCTTCCATTGTGGCAAACTGTCAACAGCCGCAGATTGCTGCTGCTGCTGCCGTAGACCGAATTTTTGTTTTCCCCAACTTGCCCCATCTTGCCCCAACTTTTGACTTCTCAAGCAGCAAATCATATTGCTTGGCAGTGGAAACTTTGTCAACAATGTTGAATAATTAAAATGCTCCCTCGGCATCAAGTCTGTGTGCGGAGAGGCAGAGCTTCAGCTTCAAATTCTGCACCGCGATAAATAATGTTCGGTGAATATTTGTAAATTATATTTTCGGATAAAGAAAGATGTGGAATCCAACTGGGGATTTTATTTTATAATGAATTTCTAGGAGTTACCAAGTTCCCAGATTCAATACTTTTCCGGACCCAAAACCCAAAACCCAATTGTTCTCAGTGCGCTCTGCTTTGAGCTGACAGTTTTCAGAAAAGGCAGGACGAGCGTTGGTCCTGGGCCTGGGCCTGGTGTGGCATCGGGCTCATCAGCAATTCTCAATTGCTATTATAATATTTTTTGCCTTTGTTGCCTTTGCTGCCTTTGCTGCTGCCTTCTTGGCCCGTCCGTGTCCCGGCTCCTTGGTTTCTTCTGTGTTTCGTGAGCCCGGTAAACACCTGATACAATGCTAAAAGGGCCAAGAGTCATTGCTCAGGCTACACACTCTTCTCGCCTCGCCTTTGTATTCCGCTTTTTATCCTGCTGATGCCAGGACTTCAGGACTCCAGGTCCTCTCCAGGACTCGCTTAATGCGCAGTCCCCGTGCAGCGTCGAAGTTTGTCGAGCTAAAAATTCATCAACTTTGTTGCATAATATTTCAATAAAGAGCTCAGGTGCGAGGGGGATGGAGGTATCAGGACGCGCGCACACACACACACACACACAGGCTGTTGGTGTCATAAAATTAAAGCATACTTTGCAGCGTTGACAGACTGGAGCCAAAATGAGTTGCAAGCTCTTCGAATAGTGCACTGGGGAGTGTTTTTTTGAATGAAGGGACTGGGATTGGGATTGGGACTGGGGCTGGGATGGAAAAATATGCTATGGAAAACATATTGTGGAATTTGTCAACATTCCTGAGGCCTGCCCCCCGCCCTCCACCCTCCGCCCTCCTCCCTCGTTTTTCACTCTTCGCCCTGCAGGCGACAAATTGTTTTGTAAATTAAATGAAGCGTTCTTTCGAACTGTGCCTGGGCTCTAATAGAATTTTCCATTTGCATTATAAAGCAGTGCAGGGCATAATAAAGTGGGGGGCCGAGGGGGCGTGGCTTGTCACGATTGTTGATTAGGAAACTTTTTCGGGGGCGGTGGAGCTGGCAATGTCCTTTACGAGTGCTTTGCCGGGACTGTACTTGTTAGTTTCAGGAATTTGTATTTCGAATTGCATTTTGAGAGGGGAGAATACATATAGTATGGATATTAGATATCAGATCAACATTGTGAATAGAGTTATCCAAAAGTTGATAAACCATTTTGGTTGTACCTCCCCTCAATTCATTGAATGTGAATCTGTCAAATCCCGCACAGATGTGTGCATAACCCCGCTGGTGTCCCCTGTCCCAGTTCCCTTTCGTAACTTATGGAGATTTTCGCAACCCATGTCCCCATGTCCATGTCCAGCTACAATGGACGATGTGGTGTAAAAAGGAGCCAGGACGGCGCGGAGAGCTTGGGTATAATTTTGTATAATTTTAATCCAATTAAACTTAATTAACTTGTGTGCAGCTGAACGTAACTGTAAACCAGTCGGCCATTTTGGGGTCCGCCCCCCTCCCCCGCCCCCTTTCCAACTCCTCCGCTGTTTTCCACCCACTGCGGAACTCCGGGCTACGGGGGCACGGACCACGGGCCTCGTATCCGGAGTCGTAATTATTACCACTTACGGCTAAATACTCAAGTTTCCGGCAAATTTTTTGCTGCTCCTTGTTGCCTTGCTGCCTTGTTGCCGCCGGGGCAGAGAGTTGAGAAAGTCGGACGAGTGTGCGTTGGGGATATATACGAATATGTATGAGCATTGGCCGCACAAATGCCCGTATCATGAACCGCAGCAACAACAACCAACAACAACAACAATCCGTGGCAAGAGTGAAAAGTTTTAGCCAAATTCCGGGAAGCAGCAGAGTTTGCCGTGGGATAAACTTTTGCTTTAATGCCTTACCACTTTCCAGATCCATACTCCATGCTCCATGCTCCATGCTCCATGCTCCAACTTTTGTGGGCTATTGTTGTTGGGCTTTCGGTGTTGTCGGCGTTGTCGGCGCTGGCCACTTTTAGGCGCATCAAATTTATGTTTTACCTTCGGGCCGGGCATAAATCTTTGTTATGCCTAACGCCAAAGACTCGCTCGCACACAAAAAGCACGAAAAGTACAAAGAGCTGCAAAATCTCGCCTTTTGCCTCACATTTTCCGGAGCTGCGTAATTATTTTCGTCCCTTTTTCGCAACTCGCTCTCTGCGTCGTCCGTTTGCGTTTCTTTTTAATTTATTCTCAGTTTTTTTTTTTTTTTTGGATTTTCGGAAAGTTGGCAAGGCCTGTGATGTGCATTTCATTTGCTGCTTTTAATTAAGGCCCATTCCGGGAAAAGCTAGGTTTTTCCGCTTTTCGTTTTTATCGTGTACTGAGAGAAAGCTTGAGCTGCCTGAAAGATCATTGACATGGTGCGAGAAAATGATTGCTAAATTATATGTAGCTCATCCAAATATGAAGTCATTAGATATAGCATCATTTCAGATATATCTTTGCAGATGTTTCATGGAAATTTGTTCAAGGTTCAATGTTTTTTCAAGGTGTATATCATATTCGACTGTTGGATGTTTCCGGCTGACTTTTTAATGAGTTTTAATAACCTGGGCGACTTTAGATATATGCAATGCGTGTGGCTATTAATCATGGCCTGGACCTGGGTCTGGGTCTGGGAAAAGGGACACTCAAATACATACATACATACACCCAACTCCCCAGTAATCTAAGTTAATCAATGCTGTCTCCTTGCCGTGTCTCCTCCTTTCTCATCAATCAATCAGCTGCAATTGCCTTGACATTAGCCATAAATTACGTGAATAAAGTATTCCGGGAATACGGAGTATGGAAACTAACCCGCATTGAATCCTCACCGGGTTAGAATCCGGTTCCGGATCCACTCGTCTCCAATGAACCGTATAACAAACTGTAAACTGTTTCCGGCTTCGATTTTAATTTATATGCACTTGCCGAGGGTATAATCATTTTGACCAGGAGTATGTAACGCAGTGAAGGAGTGATTAATGGCTATTTTAACCTATCCTGTAAGTCCCATAACTGATTTAACCACTATATCCCATACCTGCTATGTAGAAACGATGGGAAAAATGGGTCATGGAACTTAACTTTGGTAAATGAAACCGATTTAAACACTACATCTTATAGCTTCTGCATTTTCTACTATTTTTGTTTGCCATTTTTATGATGATGAATTTCGAAAAATAAAAAATTAAAATTAATTCCACTCAATCGTAAAAGCAGAACATTGTGAAATTCGACCTTGTTTAAGCACGCCAGCCTGTAAATTAAATAACTCCGAACACAATCGACTGAAAAAAGGAGGAGCTGGGGCTGAAAGGATATCTAAACCGAATGCCGCAGTGTGCCTTTGACGCTGTCAGACGATGAAATATGTATCGATAATTATTGGCAAGTGATGTATGAAATGCGATAACATTAATTAGCCGGGCCAACGAACCACAAGTGGTGATCTCGAGCCCCCGTATCAACCCATTCCACATGGCCATGTATTATGGCTATATGGATATATATATGGCCATAAGGCTACATGCATAGAAATCCGAATCGCTGCGCAAAATTTAATTGCCAGCCATGGCCGTAGTAATAATAATAATAATAATAATAATAGTATAAATAACGATAGGAGCGCCGGGATCATAATTCAAGGTGAAAAATATGCGCCACAAATAAGTTGGATATTCGATGGGGGGATATTCTCATCCATGGAGCTACACTTTGGGATAAAATATAGCAGAGTGGGATTGGACTAGCCTCCACATTGATATATATATACGTTCCTTGTAATTATGTGAAAAACGAAATAGTGGCATGTGGGAAACCTCTTTTCTATCCAAAAATATTCGCCAGCCTGCTTTCATTTGTTCTTGAGCTCCTTATTCTCCTCGAGCGTGAAATGAAAGCAAAGGAAATTTAAGAATGTGCCAAGTGCGAAGTGCGACTTACGCACACACACACACAAACACACACACACACACACACACATATGCTCGAGTGCGAGTGAGTGACACAAATACGAGGCGACAGATGCCACTTAGAGGCAAAGACGCTCCGCAGGACGCAGGACGCAGGAAGGAAGGAAGCGCGAGGAGCGGGTAGCGGGGAGGAGGACTGAAGAGCGACCAGGCCGGAGGTGAATGGGAGGACGGCCATGTTGGCAGCCATGTCAACACTTATCTTTATGAGTTTCCGCTTTCTGTAAAGTCATTGACATGTATTTTCTCCCTCTTTCTTCGCTATCTGATACCGCGCACTTTCGAGGAGCTCGGCGGGGCTGTTCTTTAATGCAAAATCGGAGGCAAGCTATGATGCATGCCACTATATTAAACAACATATTAAAAATACATGTTGAAAGAGAGTTCCGATCTTACTGATCAACCAACATATATTCTGAAGAGTAGTGAGTAGTGATCATTATTGAGTCGCACCTTCTGCCTTACCTTTTACTATTTGTACCTCAACTGGTATATCCCAAAAATAATCACAGGAATGGGAGGAACATTGCCGCGTGTTTACGGGCTTGTTGCTGTGGTGCTCAGTGGTGCTCTTGACTACGGTGGGCTCCCCCTGAATTGGCATCGCATCTGGCACCCACTTTCCACTTTTCCCCCTCCAATCCCCGCGGGTCCACCCAGGAATTTGTGAAATCGCAAGTGTGCTTTTAGGCGTTAAATGCTATAAATTACTTTTCGAATGGCATAAATAACAGTAAAGTCATTGAAATTTGCTCAAAGCGCTCCTTCCATGGCGCTCCTCCCATAGCGCTCCTCCCATATTCCTATATGCTCTCGTCCTTGTACTCGAACTCGTCGCAGGCCAGATGGCGCCTCCCGGGGAATGGTCCTCGACTCCTAGTTTCGTAATCAGCATATTTGTATGTGTGTGAGTCTGCGTTTGATCCTGCCCTGGGGAGCCACTAAATGATGATTTGCTTTGGGGCGAAACCAGAGAGCAGCAGCAGCAGGAGCAGCAGGAGGAGCAGCAGGAGGAGCAGCAGCAGGATATGCGTGGGGGATAAACTTTAATTTCATAGATGAACAACCAATGAAAGTGTCCAAGTTTCGGGACAAGTGTTTTAAGTTCCTCTCTGGAGAGGGGCTAGAGCTAGAAGGGATTCCCCTATTCCCCTCTTCTGATACTGTCAAACATTCCGTTTTAATGATTGCGTTTATCCCATGAAACACTGTCACGTGTTTTGGGGGCACTTAAACTTGTGCTGGCCCCCTTATAGTATACTAGATCTCCAGTTGGGTCCATCACTGTCACGGACATATATCCTTGAACATTGAAGAGCCCTGCAAATGGCGTGTATAACCACGAGCAGATTTCATTTCGTACGAACGTACGAACGAGTTTTTCGTTCATTTGGCACCCAATGTGCGGCTCCTGGAGCGGAGCCTTCGCTACACATTTATTTTTATTCCGCCGACACCTTTAAAAGCAACAAAAGCGGAGACCTGCAGCTGATGCTCCTCCATTTCCCCGGGCTTTTATCGGGCTTGACAGGCTCTCACGCTTTTCACTTTTATTATCCTTTATGTGCGATTTCACACCTTCAATTGCACAGGAGGGGCCAAGGAGACGGAGGAGGAGATGGACGCGGGGGCAGCAAACGGAAAAGGAAAAGGGAGAGCAGCTTGCCACACGTAGCAGCAAATCAAAATCTTGAATTTATTCCACATACGAAGCGCATGAATTTCAAATTAATGTGGGACAGCCACCCAGCCAGGATCCCAGGAAGGAACGGAAGGAAAGGGAAGGGAGGGGAAGGAGTACTGACCCGGCTAACCCACACATTCTCGCTCCCGCTCTTTGTTGGAACGTGTGCAACACGTTACGAGGCAGCAACACAGCGCTTGGAGCTGGGAGCTACCTCCTCCTTCCACCATCCTGCAGTCTCCAGAATCCAGGAACCAGGATAATGACTGCTCGTTGGTCGTGCCTCAACGTTTTGAACGCTTCCCTCCCGGCATCCTGCACCCTTCTTCCGTTCTTCCATAGGATTATCCTTGACTAGGGGCTGGTATTTGAAAATTATAGAATTGTATAGGGAACGACAGTAACAGATTACATTCCATTTAATAAAGAATACATCTGTGCTCTACCTCCGGGCATGGTCCTTTTTTGTGTCAGGGATATGGGATATGGTGCTCCAATTACTGATGTTGAGTATTTAAATCGGCTGTGATTTAAATATTAAAATATCTGCTTAATAGAAGATTGCAAATATCCGCATCTTCGATCTGCCATGGTTAATCTAGTTGTATATAGCTTCGCACCTCTGCAGTGTCAAGTACATGGGGAGGAGCATCCTGGAGAGGAGCACTCAAGAGGAAGTGAAACGAAAAACCAAAAACAAAAAGGAAGCCGGAGAAAGGCGACTCATTTGAAATTCATGCGGCCACTCACTGGGTGCATAAAGCAATCAAATCAACCACAAAACACTGACATCACACACACACACACATACGCTTAAGGATTTTCCTGCTCCTCCGGTTTGGGTATTTTCTTCTCCTGGACTTGTGGATTTTTCATACGGTTTTTTTTTGTAGCATTTCCTTCGGTTTCATACACGTTTCACTCGTGTAAATAATAAATAAGCTAAGCAGACTTTTGTGGCGTGCAAAACGTTTCACTCGTCCTTTGGAGGATGGTGGAACAGCCGAGGGAGAGGGATTCAAGGATTCAGGGATTTAAGCAGGTAAGAGGCAGGAGCAGCAGCAGGCCAGGGCAGGGTAGGGCAGGGCAGGGAGCATGGCTATTGATTCCAAATATCAACAGCAAGCCCAAGAGAAGCAGCCTAAACAAAAGCGAAAGTTTGCCACTTGCTCAGGCCCTTTCCTTACTCTCCTGCCCCTGCCCCCTTTTAACCCCTTTAACTCCATCCCCATCCTCCGCCTCCGCTTCCGCCCATGATTTATGCATGACCCAGAGGAGGTCGAGCTAAAAAAAAAGGGGGCGAGATGGAGATTGGGAGTCCCGGCTCCAGTTGCTCCAGATTTGCATGCGAATCGTCCAAGTTGGATTCATTGGCTTTGGGGCAGATTTGGAACTGGGTTGGAACGGGGCTTTACTGGTAAATACTCGTACTTTGTCCCAATTGTTGGCTCTTTGCGTATTTTCTGGGTATTTTTCAACTCGAGAGTTCTGGATTTGTAACTATGAACTATGAACTCTTTTAATTCTGTGATTTAGTACAAAGTTCGAATTCTATTACCAACCGAGCATCCTTGGTTAGATTTAATCCACTGCAGGTTACATAGATGGCCATAATTGGTGAATTGTAAAGGAAATAAAGTCCGCAATTCAATGGCTCTAACCATGGCCAAATTATGCTGTATGCTATATACTATATGCTATATATATACACTCCGATGCATCCGTTGCGATGCCTTTGTTCGCGTCAAATCAATTAGCAAGTGCAATTAATGAAGCGCACTGTAAAAGAACGAGGAGGAAAGCCCCGAAAAAGTGGTAAAAGCGGGAGAAATCACAGCAGCGCAGGGAAAATGGGAATGGGAAATGGGAATTCAGCTTTGGAGGAGGAGCTTTAGGAGAAGGGAGAGAGGAGCTAGGCGTCAGCACACAGCAATTTGTCTTCTCCATTAATTATTTAGAGACTGCAAAGCGAGCGAGCAGCAGAAATAATGATGATGATGGCAGGAGAAAGTGGAGAAATGCAGATGCGGCCAGATTGGGTGGAAAAGGAAAAGGAGGGGAGGGGAGGGTAAAGCCAGGAGTCCGTATCCTCTTCCAGAGCATTCCGAACAACAGCAGCTTCGGCAATTGGCAGTTAATTAATTGAATTTCGTTCAGCAACGTGTTGCAACTGACTGCAGTTGCAGCAAAAGTTTCTCCCCATCGAGAACAACACGAAAGGAGGAAGGAAGGAAGGAGTGCGATGTTGTGGGTCAAGTTGCGTAACAAGTTTGGCGCATAAAGTCATTAAAGTTCTCTGATTCGATTTGGCGTCTTATCCTTTTTATCCGTATCCCATTTTTTCGACATCCTGCCGAGAGCAACTAATGACACTCTCTGAACAAAAACGGATGAAAGTTTCAGTTTTGCAGTTTATGAGATCGGGGAATCGGGGGTTAAGCTAAAATCGTAGGATGCTACCTAAGGTGGGGGATTTCTTTGGAATGTTATTTATGATTTCTCGGATTAGGAGAGGGCACAAAAAGCAGAGCTCAGCAGAAAACATTATCCAGCCCCGAAGAAGGCTGTTTCCGATTTCCGCTGAAAATATGCTAAGCTGTCGGATATTTCCTCTTCGAAACGTGGGTTCCTGTCACTCAGCAAAAGTATCTGTAACAAACAAAATCATGCTCAACAAAACAACATAAATACATATGAGATATATGCACATATATATATATTTAATTGTATATTCCTTTTCTTGGAATTACATTATCAAGACTTATTTTAATATTCCTTCTTCGTTTCTGGTTTTCAAAAAGGGTTTTGGTTTTGATGGTGGGCAAAAACAAAGAGCTTTGCTGAATTGCCCATTTTAGTGTTGTAAGCCAAGTAAATTAGGTTTGAGTTATTTTATGATTGCGTTTCTTCAGGGGCGGCTGGCAAGGGGGGGGAGCTCCTGAAGAAACGTTGTAACAACAATACGTGGTGCTGTCACTACAACTCAAGCTCCATCTGCCTTCGCTCCATTAATTTAGGAACGTAAAACCCGCACCAGCACACGCACTTCCCTGCACGCCCCTGGATCACCCCCCTTTCTGTGCGTTTGCCACGCCCCTTTGATTGGTCACGTGCTTTGCACGGCTCCCTTGTCCCCCCCCTTGCCCCAATTACACCCACACCCCCTTCCCTGCCCCTGCCCCTGCCCCTTCCGGCTTTTGGCTTCAATTCGTTGTGATTGCTTTGTATCGATTACAAAATGCATTACACACATAGCATTTTGCCACATGATAAATAACCCACTGGAAGTGGACGTGGGTGGAGCGGTGTGGTGTCCCATTTCCAGGGAGACGGAGACGCGGTGGGTGGTGGTGGGTGTGGCTGCACTTGAAATTAATGCGAGTTTCTTGTTGATTGGAAGCTAATACTGCGGTGGTTCAGTTTTCCTTTAGTTTTCTATTTAATTGAACCTTTTTGTTCTACTTCGAGACACAATTGATTGAAAATTGTACTTATTTTAATGCTCGAGTGGAACCTGGAACCACATACATACTAGTATATATGCTATAAATTACAGATGTAACTAGCCCAACCCACCGATATTCGTGGCATGGCAATGGTGCCCCCTCCTTCCTCCGGAACACTGCAAGGACATTAACCTACACGTGCCAGTTGCTTGGCTTTTCCCTGGAAGAAATAAAATGCAATTGCGTGATTATTGAACGATTTGTATCAATTTACGAAAGTCGGGGTCGGGGAGTAGAGTTACGACCGCAGCAGACTGAAATGTTTATTTATGCATTTCACTTGCTTATGTTATTACACAACTCTTCCCTTCTCTCCTTCCCTGCTCTGCCTTGCTCTGCTCTGCTCTGGACACATGAGCATTGATAGCTATAGCTCCGTGCTGTGTGTGTGCTTGCTCACCCCTCGTCAACTTTAATGGAAACTTTTGGCAACCCAAAACCCCGGGGAGGATTGCAGTTCGAGACATTTGTCGCAACGTGCGAAAACTTTTCCCCCCAGCACAAGTGACTGTGTGTCGCTGCGTCCCGCGTCTCTGGCCACCAACAGGAACCCTCCTACCCCCTCCTCCTCTGTCCTCGTACACTTGTTGGCTCCTCAAGTTTATTAAAGTGACATAAAAGTGTCATTGGCATCTAATGGCCTGCGATTAGTCCCAGCGAAGGCTCAATCCGTAAGCTCCCCGAACGATCCAAACTAAGTTGAGAGCGGACCCGGGCCAACGCACCTCAATCCCTTCCGAGAAGACTCTAATTGAATGGGGCAGTTTCGAAGTCCATGTTGTCGCTCTTAAAGCTCAAGCTGAAGCGTTTAATAAGTGACAATTTAATATTTGCAACTTAAAGAATTGGAAGGGATAAACTATTTACTATTTATTTAACTCATTCAGTTGTTAAATTAGTTAGTCTAGCGGGTTAATATAAAAATTCCCCTCAATAATTTGAACTTCCTCTTCCATATGCTCCTGTTAAATAACTGATATGTTAGTTTTGCAGCATATATATATAAAGATCGTTCGGTTCGTCGATATAGCATCCTATCAATATTAAACTTGGCTTATTTAATGACCGAATCTTCTCTGGGGATGGGGTTATGGCTTCGAGTTCTGGGGCTTCGGGGAAAACTTATTGAAAAGTCATAAAAAGCATAAAATACAAAAATGGCTCAAAACGCAGGAAGTGCCAAAGGAGCAAGGAGCTGTATGGGAGCCAAGGAACCAAGGAGCTGAAGGACATAAACTGGAAAGCCAACGAAATTGTTTTCCCCACGCTGCTTTGCGGGGGCCACCCTTTTATTTTTTCTATTTTGTTTTTTTGTTGCTTTTTTTGTAAATCATTTAACACGCTCTCGATTTTTATTTTAATGACATCTCGGCAAAGTTCCTTAATGGCTTGGGTCGGAGCACTTTGCAAGGACCTAATGGAGCCTTGCACACAAGGAGATAGATTAAAGCCGGGGGCGGCTCCATCTTGTGGCGAACCGCCTCTGTGCAAATTTGTTCACTCCTCCACTCCGCATTCCTGATGATGCGGCGGAGGCGTCAAAGGCGGCTCCTTCCTGGACTGCATCCTGTACTCTGTGAATTCTGTACCTCTGCCTGTGTCCCCTGTCCCCTGTCCCGTGTGTTAATCATCATCATGAATATTCCGGCGTTTGTTTGTTTGTTTGCCGGCAAGTTTGCTTAGCCAAAATGTTAATATTCCCGGGCCAAAACAAAACTAAACCCTGCGGGTTGGAACTTCACCTAAATATTTGATTAACTTTCCTGTGACTTCCCCCCCTCCCATTCTGTCTCTGCCCGTCCGTCGGATGTGTGGATGGAGTCAACTTAATTAAAGTTAAACAAGCAGCTAATCAAATTTTTATTACACACTCTTAGCCACAAGAATCCTTTGCCCCGCCCCGTTCCGCCCCTCTTTCCCGCGTTCCCTGGCCTAAACGTGGCGTAATTTCATTTTAAAAATGCATAATGCCCCACTGTGTTTGTTCGCAGTGGAGGAGCCAACGGATTGTCTCTCTATATGTGCATCCGGAGGGGGGAGTGGGGAGGGGGGAGTGGGTAGATTCATGCAGATTGAAAAGGTAAACTGAGTTTTCCATTTTTGTGGGGATTAAGAGGTATGCCAAACGGAATCCTCAACAACACACATTTATGCACATTTATGAAATTAACGAACAAAGAACTATAGTGCCAGTCCAAAATCATAGCAAATTCAGCTAAAAAGCAGCTAAAAAACCAGCAAAATATATAATTAAAAGACGGGTTACGTTTTGAGCCTTAATTAGTTCGTTTTTATTCCCAACATTTGATATGGGGTCAATTTGAGATGGAAATTCAGATCTGATTGATGCTATTCTGCTCAACTAACCGTAGAGCTCATTAGCTCCATCTGCATCTGCATCTCCATCTGCCGGTTGCCGATTGGCGATTGCCGGTTCGACATTAGGCTTTCGAGGAGTGGGCGTCCAGGATCTGGTCACTGGAGGAGGCTGCTCCTTGGAGCCACCAGGCGGTCCATCGTGTCGGAATGCGCTCCTCGTAGTCGTCCATGTCGTAGAGCTCCTCCTCGCAGGCCCAGGAGCTCAGAGTGCTGCACGTGGTGATCCTGGGGGGCAGCGTCATCAGGCTGGGACTCTTGCTGGGCAGCGACCCGTTGGTGGGCTGGGTGGTGGTGATCTGAAAGTCCGAGCGAGAGAGCTCCCGGAGTTGGATATCCGAGTGGCTATGGATCTGCTTCTGCTGCTTCTGCTTCTGCTGCTTCTCCTGCTTCTGCTGCTGCTGCTGCTGCTTCTCCTGCTGCTTCTGCTTTTTTTCCTCCTGCTTTACCTTCTGTTGTATTTGCTTTTGTCTGGGCTTCGGTGAGGCGCAGCCACAGCAACCAAAGGAAAGTAGAAGACACATGGCCCAAGAGGCACTTACCCTGCACAAGAAAAGAAGCAATTAAAGCCATATTTATTGAGATTAGAATATTGGTAACATCAATCAATTCCGAAATCAGGAACTAAATGGTTTCTTTAACTGATTGATTGATGTTTTGCTTTAGACTTAGCCAGAAAATATCAAATTATTTAAAGGCTTCACTTTTCTGAAGATGGAGATGATACACTTGACCAAAGTAGTAATCACCAATTTCAGGGTCCGTAATTATCAAATCGAATGACCGATTAACATAGCACAACATAACACAACAAACCAATCAAAAAGTTTGCACTTTAATTGATTTGCTCTCCTATGGCACTTGAAAATTGATGACAAATGGCACTCGATATACTTCACACTCCACAGCCACATCCATAGGCACATTCACATCCACATCCACTAGTTCTCACCTGTTAATTCGCTATTATTTATTTTGATTTACCCACGGCTTCTAGCAGGGAGCCTCCAACTGAGGCGCTACACCCCAGAGCTGTTTGCTTTTATAGCTGGCAATTACCGCCCCTCAATCCGCATTCCCCGCAACTCCCTCGCTTTCCCCGCTGAAATCCACTCCCGTTCCCCTGGCCAAATGTTTTGCCCAGAGCTCAGAGCTGCGGGTACAGTTGTGTTCCCTGGAATTTATTCGCCTCCCCCCTTTTGGAGCCAAACCAAACTTTGGACCAACTGTGTTACTGGGCTGGGAATGGGGAAAGGGGAACGGGGAATGGGGAATGGGGTGCGCAGAGCTTATTATGCAAAATGATGTCACTTATGTTAATTTCAAAAATGCACTGGACTCCATCAATATATAGTGCATATATTATCGCTGTCATCGGGACTGCTGTGCAATTAGGGGAACTTGCCGAGGCACGGGGATGCGACTACCTATTGCATTACCAATTTGCAAATGCAAATCGGATGCAGTGCCGAACAGAAATTTCACACCCGCGTCGGATTGAATTCCAAGTGCTGGACATGCGAGGAGCTCACTTCAAAGTCCGCTCTCGGGAGGATGGATTGCGGAGTGGCGAGTGGTGGACGACGGGTGAGAACCTCGATGGTGTCCTCAATGGCTATGCCGGAGTTACGCTTCACGGATGAATCGAGCTCAGCGGGCTGAGAAGGCTTTCTAAAGCTTTTTAATTCCACCAGGCTGCCCGGCTGCAGATGGACATCCGCGAAAATGCTAATCTCCTCCAGAAAAGCCGGAGAGTGCGAACCCCTTCGGTTCAAGAGGCATCTGGGATCGGCGGACATCTTTTCAGTTCTCCTCCGCTGACCATGTTGGACGTCCGGTCTGGGCTCCTGGGCAACCAATCTCGGCTGCTGCTCCCTCTGATCCATAAAAACCTGCTGATCATCGTCACGCCGCCTCCAGCAGAACACGAACATCAAACACCTCTCCAGGGTGCGCATCTTGCGGTGTGGCTCCTCTCCAGAAAATCCGCTCTGGCTATTTATAAGCCCAAGTACAGATCGATGTGTCAGGTTTTGAGTGCCAGCTGCGTGTTTATCCCACATTTCGGGTACGTTGCGGAGACGGTACCAGTTCCAGTTGTTCTTCTCTGCCTGCCTCTGAAGTTGGTAACTTTAATTTCAATTTCAATTTCAATTAGCATTCCATACTTTGCAACAAAAAACGGGAGGCCCAAAAAGTTTTTCGCACTAATGAGTTTTGTAATTATACGAAAGTTGAAAATGAATACAAAAGCCGAGAAGAAAAATCTTCCACCCTCGCAACGGGTGGCCGGGAATTAAATTCTGCATTTATACATTTGAATGATTTACGGAGGAAGATTGTAATTGTAATTCAAAAGCGATAATAACCAAGGAAAGTGGAAATTCAAAAGAGTAAGGAATAATGCCAGCAAGTTTAGAATTAAGAATTAGAACTTAGATTGCTGATTGCTGGGACTCCGCTTGATTAATTATATTTCCCATGGTTAATAATGGATAATAATAATAGTAATAGGGATAGTAATAATATGTTATTTGGTATCCTTGAAGCCCTTACCGTCTCGATATTAATGTTTCCCCCATATATCCACCGACCATGGTTAACTAGAAAAATGCGAGTATCAATGTCATTTGCAGGCCCTTGTCCAAATTTTGGGGGTTGCTGCTGGAAAAGTGCAATCCTCGTGCCGGGAAAACAGTTTTGGTTATGTATGGTTGTGTTTTGTTAGATGTGCTGTATACGTGTGTTTGAGGGACTCGGGATCCGGGATCTGGACTCTGGACTCTGTTTTCATAGTTCGGAGTTCCCCCTGTCCACATCATTGCGGTTGCAGGGCTGAATTTTAGCTTTTCCCATTTGGAGTGTTTGTTCTAGGACCTGCACCCCGTACATACTATAATATACTATATATAATATATTTATGGTATGTGTCCAATAGATCTATAGTAGTTCCACTGGTGACTTTTATATATTTTTAATTATAACCCAAAAATACATTTCATTTCAAGATTAAGAGAAAATAATGATAAGCTATCTAAAGTTTATCCTAGGAGAAAACATATTATTGAAAACCCAGAGTTTCATATATTTGTGTACATTATTAAACATTTACAGGGTACTCCGAAGTCTTATTTTCAGTGGTTCGAATAAACTTGTTTATACTGTTGTTACTCGTATTTTTGTTGCTTCTGTTTGGCTGTGTACTTTTCCAATGGTCTGGTGACAAGCCAAGCGCGTAACCGCAAAACAGACGCGTGTAATAGTGAGCGGAAAAACGGGAAATGGGGTGAAAATGGAGGAGCGGGGCAGAGCAGAGCAGAGGAGTAGAGGAGAGGAGCAGACGACCACCATTCCTAACACACTCGTGCAGCTCCATTTTCAATTTGTAGAGCATACTTTTCAGGGCTGTCTCCGTTTCTATGCCAATCTGCGTTTCTCATTTGCCCGCTTCAATCATCTTTTTTATGTGGCATTCTCTCCCTCACCCATTTCATCTTGGTCACCCCGCAATCCTCCACCTTTCCGAGCACCCTCTATTTTCGGTCCACCCCGTTGGCTCTTCTCTTTTTTGGCCGGTGCTTCTGTATTTTGCTTTTGTGGTCATGCCCACTTGATGCGTATTTAATTAACGTTAATTGAAATTGATTTATGTATGCAGCGTGCGTACTGCCCCTTCACCCATCCTTCATCCTTCATCCATCCCCTAGCACCCCATCCCGGCCTGGTTGCCCCACCCCCCTTTAAAAATATGCTGCGTGAATTTTGGGACAAGTCCATTTTGGGGATGTAGAAATGACTGAGATTCGTTGGTTGGTTGGTTGGTTGGTTGGGTTGACTCAATTGACAAATTTTCAGCATATTGAAGCATGAAAAATTTGGCGTTTCGGGTTCGTTTAATTAATTATATCAAATGCAAAACAAAAATGTTTGAGATGAGGGATAAAGTAAAGAGAGTGCAAATTGGAATTATAATGCTAAATGAAGAGGTTTAGGGAAAGGGATAAGGGATAATGACAAGGATTTCAAAGTGTACAACAGATCGAAATATGATTATGAAAAATAAAAATAAAGAATTCCGCAAATTGATTAAAAGTCGTATAATAAATACTATATAAGCAATCTTTAAGCTAGCATTTCTTCCATTACAACGCTTTTACATACAAAAACTAATCTGAGAAAGCTCAGACCTTGGAAAACGCTCGGAAAACGCACCCCTCGTGGGAGAAAGAAAAGCATTCGATGCGTGTTTGCACAATTTCCACATCATTAATTTATGTTTCTGCCTTTGCGCGAACGCATCTACATCTCCATCCCCATCTGGAGGACCCCTCTGCTCGCCCAGCTTTTATGTTGATTTAATTAGAGCACAAATCTCTTTCCGGTCTCCTTTTGGTGGCTTTTATTGCATAATTGTAGGTGTGCAGTCGAAATCGAATCGAAAATGGATACGGATGAATACGCTTGAGGGCTGGAGCTTTGCAATCAGCAAAACAGCAAAACAACAAAACAGCAAAACAACAAAACAGCTAAACAGCAAACAAAGAACAAAAGCAATAAAGCAAAGAAGGAAAATGAACGAAAATTCACCTCAAACAGGCGGCAAGGGAAAAGCAAGGCGAGGAAAACTCCACATCCACTTCCACTTCAGAGATCGTAAATTAGAAATGGCATTTTATGCGTGCGCAAATAAAAAAGGCCGTGTATACTACATCTTCGGGTGAATCTTTCCGGCAGGAAAAGGGCCTGCATAAAAAGTTTTTCATTTTCCCAATCCCAATCTCTCGCTGCCTCTCGTAAAATTACTCATACGACCTGTTAACCGTTTCACCAGCTCACAAAGACGTCTCACATTGATTTCTCCGCTTGCGACTCCCCGTGCTCACCCTATTTTCTCTTTCTCTTTTACTTTCAGGTGAGTTTCGGATTGCGATTTTGGTTTCGTTGCCATGTCTGGATCGAGTCCTTCGAAATGCGAGACGAACGATGGTATTGGATGTACATCGGGGGCTGAGCGCAGGATGTGGGCTCTGCCGTCGCTCCTTCTGGCATTAAATGTTCGCATTGATTCAATGGGAATGTAAACAAATGGGATTTTTTCGCTGCAAGAACTTCGACTCACTCAACTGGAAGTGGTTCGCTGAGGCACATAGATAAAAATGTTATAGAGAAGTACACAAATTATGAAACGGATTTTTGGTCCTCCCAACTTTTGCAACAAGGAATTTAATATGGAGAAAGAAGAGTATCATTACATCCTTCCAGAGAGTATTATAATTTTGACCAGGAAGGAGACATCTCCGACCCAATAAAGTATTGCTCAAAGCATGGACCTGAAAATAGGATGATATTAGCAATGGAAATTCAGATTTAAGTTAGCCAAGCTTACATTTCTCGCAGTGCACAGCTCGGCATTTTCGTTTCCCGTTTTCCGCTTTTCGCCCCAACCAAACCCCCCCAAAAGTAACAACAAAGGAATTTTCCTAATTATGCGTTCAC
>JAJJHY010001290.1:11806289-11859306 GCA_021224005.1 Drosophila setifemur
AAACAAAAATCGCACAACCGTTTTTGTAAAACTGTTAATGCAAAAACAGAAGTCAGCAGATATATATAGTATATATATATAAATGTGTGTATGTATGTATATGTTTATATAGCTTCATGCTAAACTTTTCTGTGATTAACAATTACAAAAATCAGCGGAAATTCGTTTGAAAAATACCTTTTTCAACCTCAACTGAGGCGGCAGCTAAAACTAAGTTCCGCCCCCTCTGTTTTTGTTGTGGGCGTGGTGTTGTGGGTGGGCGTTGGGGGGGGGGGGCGTGGCAGCGGCCGCTACGTGAGTTTGCCATAAGCAATTTAGCTAATTTAGCTACAGAACAACAACGACGCCCAGGAATAAAGCAAAATAATCGAAGCGGAAGAAAAACAAACCGAAAGAGACTGTGGGGAAAATGGAAAATGGATGAAGGGGGGGATTCGGGATGCGGGATTGGGTGAGGAGTGGTTGGGAGTGGTTAGGAGGTGGGGAAGGAAATGCAGAGTGAAGCATGGGCATGGAAAAACAAATAGGCCCTTGAAAGTTTGATCAAACGAAAGCATCCACTACTTTCTCGTTCTGATAATAATAACAAACAGATAAAAACTATCTTCCGATGAATTTTTTCAATCCCAACAATTGAAAAGTAAAATTTGTAATTTATTTCAGTTTGTATTGTTAAATTGAAGCCTAAGTCCTCTCAGATGATTGATGAAATGAAATGAAAGGAGGGAGTTCATCCTGTATCGAGTTTTTCCTCTGTTACAGCACCCAAACCAAAACGAACAAAGGAAGTGCATGAAAATAACAATAAATGTAATACAGTGACAGCAGAAAGTAGATGCACAGTGGTAGTAATAATAGTAATAGCAATAATAATAATAGTTCTCCCAAGGATGCTTCAGCCAGGACGACCTCTCTGCTCTCCTTGAGCAAACTTTGCCGGACAGGTCGCCCTAATAACTGTTTCTTTTTATGGCCACAACAATGCTGAGGAGCTGAGGAGCTGAGGAGGATGTGTTTTTTTCTTTTTTGGACATGGCCTGGGCCACCATTGTATTTTCCAACCGCTTACCCTGCACCATCCGAGCATTACTCGTTCCGGGACGGAAAATGCATTTAATTGAATTTTGAATAGTCAAATAAGAAGTCCGAGCTGCGGTCGCCCACCAGGATCAGGATTCCGAGGATTCTCCGTGCCGGATTCTGCATTTTCCTTCTGCTGCCTGTTGGCAGTTGCAGGCTAGTAGGGAGCATCTATTTTTCTAAAAGATAGTTTACGCAAAAACAAAATATCTTCTGATTATCACGGAAAGAATGCTCTTCGAGACTTTAAATACCCGGAGCTACTAACGAAGGCCCGGACTGAAATGCTTTCGGACTTTCTTCAGCTTCCTTAATTCCTTAATCTGGCTAATGAATTGCACTTGCCATTCCACTGAGTGCGTTGAATAAATTCTGTCTGGATTCATCCGGTGCATTTGTGTCAGTTGTGACGTCGGAACAAATGCGCTTATTGACTTCAAATGGCGAGGCTTAAATCCACAGCTTCTACTTTGGGAGATGTTTCCAGGAGATATTGCTCCTGGCCGAAAAGTACATCATTATTTGTAAAGTAGGTTTGTAAATTGTTTGAATTGTTGTTAGGTAAAATATTGCTCTCTAGATCATCTGATTTGTGGTTCTTATAGTTGCTAAAATATATATGTTCCCAATTTTGATGTGCCTTAAGTAGGCTACATTCTGTGATTTATTTTGCAAAAAGGATTATTGATGTTCAAAGTTTGGTTTGCTATTTACTACTGATAATTCAGTGAAATTGGCTCAATACCAGTTGTCAAAAGGGGAATAAAGCCTCCGAGATGGCTATCTTTATTCCGCCCAACCTGCTCCCTCTTTTGTTTTTGACTATCTGCTCCTGAGCGTCGAAATTTCTTTTCGCCCATCGCCAATTCGAACTTATCTGTTGGCTGACTATGGAAATCGTTGGTTTATTCACCGCCGGCAATCACGCGCTCCCTGCAACCACACCTTGGTCCTTGGTCCTTGGGTTGCTATCTCTTAATTGTAATTGCGTAGGCGAGTTTAGTACTCATTAAAAGCGTTAATCGTTTGGCTGCCTTTGTCGGTTTCCCTTTGTCTGCGTGGGTCTGCCTCTTTTAGTTGCTATCTGGCCGTGTCCTTTCCCTGTATCCCCTTCTCCCTCTCCCTCTCTGGCTGCCAATTCAGTGGCGTCGGCAAGGGGGAACAGAAAACATGTCCAAAATACAGCCCATCACTCGAATCTGCAGTTTCCGAAAGGAAAACTTGTACTTAGAGATCACATCGTATATGTGATATTTTCTGTTCGATTGATCACTATCGAAATTTCAAAAGCCCCCAGTTAGATCCTGCTGGATCCCACTGACGGCACTGTCCGAACTGGTTTCCTCTCTTGTTTCTGCAGTTGTGTTCTGGAACACTTCACTTTTAATTCAATGGGCGGCAGTGACAGGAGATGGTGGGCAAAACCGATTTGCATAAATTTCCAACAATGATAGCCGGTCGGGATCCGGTCTTGGATACACATCCCCATCCCCATCCCCATCCGTAACTTCAGCCGCGAAAGTATCCGTGTCCGTGTCCGTGTGATGGAGCGCTGTCATCGCTCCGGGCGAAAGCGAAAAAACGAGAAATACACTTAATTAAAATTTTTATTACACAAATTTTGCTTTTGTGTCGATAATTTTATGCTTATCATCAGCGCCAGCCACGGGAGACGGCGGCGTCGTCGTCTAATTTGGAGCATCAGCGTTTTCCACCTGGCCAGTTGTTTGTTGCATTGAAAAAGAAAAGGAGCTCTCCGCCCTCCCGCCCACTTTGCGCCCGCTCGAATTGTCTTTCTCCCCAATCCCCAATCGCCTTGGGGCTAACGCATAAAAACGGAAATTAAAAAGGAAGCAAACGCAGCAGAGTTTTGCACACCCAAACCCACCGTTCCACCATCCGTCCTCCGCCCTCCTCCACTTCTCCGTAGTTTCCTTCTGCAATTCCTGGACTTGGTCGTTTGTTCTTCCGTATTTACACCGTCTCTCCTGGCCCTAGATTTTTCCTACTTCTCGCGATTCGTTCGGAAGTTTCAGCTTAATATGCAGGAAATTTCATTAAAGTTGATACAACTCTCTTTGGCCGCAGAGTTTTTCCCCTGTTTTCCGTTTTCCCCCCTCCCATTGCCAGACTTGTCACTTGATAGTTGGCCCTCATCAATCTCGTCAATTTTTCAGTCTTATTTTCCCGAAGACTTTAATCAGCACATCTTGACATCGTCCATTCCGCTGCGCAATGCATAAATTTGAAATGAAGTCGGAAAATTCCCCGATGATCATTTTCATATCGAGTGAGCTGGGCGTAGTTGGTGGTCAGTTCGGAACGTTGGGAAAACGGAAAAAATGTGTTTAAGTCAGTTTGGAATATAATAATAATTCCAATTCCAACAAAAAGTCTGATGTAGTGATTTGTTTTTTTTTTTTTTTAATTTTCCAAATCAGCTTTAATTGGTATAAAAAGTCTGTTTTCCAGGTATGTGGAATTTTGTGGAAAAACACCCTCTATAACCAAAATACAAACATAAGAATTCAGCTCTAGCTGCACTTACTCCAAGGGCAATAACAACAGAACCGCATAATCTTGGCCAATTACTTGTAGCGACTTTTAGCCAGTAACTTAATGCTACGTAGTGCAGAAATTGTTGCCAATTTCCAGGCAAGCCGAAACCGCAACCAAAACTAATGAGCCCATCACAGTTAAAATCCAAAATCGAGAGCAACAATTGCCGGAGCCACCTGACCTGGTGGAGGGGCATTCTCCGACCTCTACCTCCGCCTTCGCCTCCCTTTTTACACCTGTGCTGCAATCAATTTAACAGCCATGTGGCGGGCGACTAGAGAGTAGAGTAGAGCCTGGCTCTTGGCCAGCCACTGCCAGGAAGGGGAGGATCCCAAGGAAGAGGACTGGCCAAATGAGTTTCAATCATGAGAACGACACAATATCCAAGCAACCCGTCAGACCAGCTCCCTCCGCCAGACAGGCGTGAGCCATAAAAAATTTAAGCAATGCGGCATTTTACACCTTCCCCAGGATGAGGCGAAGGAGGAGCAGGAGCAGGAGCAGAAGCAAGTCCTGTAGGTGGAAGCTGAAGCCATCAGGATGGCAATCAAAAGCAATGATTGTTGCTCATAAAACGAAACGGTTATGTTTATCTGGCTTGGGCCCAGAAGCGGATATACTAGGCAATACATATATAAATGTGTATATATATATATATATATATTTGAGTAAACAGGAGCAGGGGAAGTCGGCTAATGGAATGCGATGGAAGCGCAACTCTCGGCGAGCCTTTGCCTAAGTAAAAGAAATGCGAGCGCCAAGTAAATATTTAATGACAGAGCTTTCTTTGCCCCTGTCCCTGCCTCTGTCCCTGTCTCTGTCTCTGCCTCTCCTTCCGTCTCACTCCCTCTCATCCTGGCTAATGGACATCCTGGATATCCTAACCAAGAGCACCACCCATCGCCCACTTTGCGAAACGAAACGAACGAAACGATTCTGTTGTGCTTACTTTTTGAACAAGTGCAAATGTTTTTCATGACTTTTCATTTTATTTAATTTCACTTTTATTATGATTATATTTTCAGCCGCTTTTTCTCTCTCTCTCTCGCTCTCTCTCTGCCTCTCTCTCTCTGGCATTTTATTTTTGGTTCATTTCGGCTAACGATAAAATGACTTAATAAAAAAGTTGTTTCAGAATTTTCGGTAATTGCTGGAATGAGTTGAACGGCGGAATGAAAGTTTGGCTCTGCTGTTCTGAAATTTGTATTTTAGGCTTTTAACCATGGCAATACAATTTGAAATTTGGTTGGCTTCCACTGGCCAGAACTCCCTATCCCCATTCCGCTAATCTGCATGGTTTTCCTAACCACCTACCACCACCTCGTAGGTATCATTGATTTCTATGCAGGTTTAAGCATCGATTTAGTTTCCCCCCCAAGAAATCTAACCAAACCGAAAAAAATCCAAAACCAAAACCAAAAACAAAACCAACAAAAGCAAATGCCATGAAAATTGAAAATAAAACGTAACACGCCGCAATTCCAGAAACAAATGGATGCTGATGGCAAGGTTTGGAGTTGAGTGGAGTTGGTTGGATAATGCCGAGGAGAGGATTGTGCCCCGGCACAATGCAATTTCCAAGGCTCCTCCGAGCAGCTCTCGCACAAAAAAGCACCAAAAAAGCACCAAAAAAGCATGCTCGCTGGGCAGGAAGGATGAACGTGCAGGCATGTGCCGCGCCAGTAAGCGATAGTCAGTTAGTGTTTCTCCTCTGGGTAGGAAAATAGGGTTTGAGTGTTGAGCAGGGGATGAGGGGGCTGTGCTAGGTGCTTCTCGTTTTTAACTTTGGCAAACGCTTACGCATCGTTTTGTTGGCCAACCGGTGGGCGGGAGGAGGAGGAGGAGGAGAGACAAATGGCTCCGACCGGGTGGCAACTGGCTGACAGGTGAGGAACGTGGTTCGGGCTGGGATCAGGAACGGGGAATGGGAATGGGGCTGGGGCTTCGACAAGTGCAAGTCAGTAAAAGCACTGGGAAATAACACTGAAACCCTGAAACCCTGAGAGCCTGGGAAAAGGAAAGCCAAGAGTGTGGGCGAAAATTTACATAAAGCAAATGAAGCTGAAATGGAGAAGTGCTGGAGGAGTTTCGAAATAGTGCACGGCGGAGAGGGGAGAGCTAGTGGGGAGGAGTGTGCATTGTCCCGACCAAAAAGGTAAATACTTCAATTTGCGCAAAATGTTTCCCCACAGAAGCGAACTCCTCTCGGATGCAGGATCCTGTGCTCTGGGCCAGGAGGAGGGTCAGTTGAAAAATGTAAGATAAATACACTTGGCAGGGCCACAGAAATCCACTCGCAAACCAAAACCACGACGATACAAAGTGAAATGGAAAATTGCAAAGGAAAATTTAAAAAGTTTGCAAACACTCCCTCACAGACAGACAGTGCACTGCAGCCCCCTTAATGAAGTTGTTCAGCTGGAGATCCCTCTCCTGCCTCAAGACTTGATTTGGTTCCGTTTTGCTTCGAGTCTGTGGTCCATTGGTGTCATGTTTGCTTAGAGTCCTGTCCTGCCCTGCCCTGACCCATCCTTCCATTTCCATTCCCATTTCAACCGGCACTGTGGCTGGGTCCTGGTCCAGTCCTGGTCGTTTTATCTTTGCCTGCCCCACGTCAAAGCTCATTGACAGGCCATATGTCAGAAATTGATTCGTCGCTGCACCCGGCCACCTTAGCATCCTGCATCCTGGCATCCCGGCATCCCGGCATCCTCCCCCAACCTGGAGAGCAGAAATCGAGATCCCAAAACCAAATTACGTGCGACAATTGTGGGGGAGGGGAAGAGGGTTTAGAGGGGTGTGATGAAGCACTTCCTGCCCATCCTGTCCACCTTTGCAAAGGCGATTTGTTTTCGGGTCTCGAGTGCATCCGCAATTTGTTTGTTTTGGTGTTTTTGAAAATGCATTTTCCGGATATTTACAGAGGTCACCTTTGGGCCAGGAGCGGCTTGGTGGATTTTTTATCTAATGAATGTGTGTTTACAAATAATTGTTCAGGGATCGTAACTAGAAGCTTCTTACCAGTTACTAAACATGGCTGATACTCTTCTCTGATGGCCAAGTTAAATACTTCAAATTAAATTCTTGTTAAATATGGCAACATATTTACATATATATATGCATATATATTCTTTTGAAGTGAGTCTGGCAAATACTACAATAACAACCTTTAGGTCACCATTTTATCCGCGTTTTTTAACGAGGTCACCAGCTGGTGGCCCTCCCGTTTATTTCCATTCCCTCACCCTTCCCGGCTTCCCTGCTTCCTGGCTTCCTGGGATAGCTCCACGTACTTTTCACCTGGCAAGTCCCTTTCATGTGGCGCTCCCTTCGCCGCTTTTTCGTGTGCTCCAGCCAAGTGCTTAAAGTGAAAATCCTTTCAAATTGTATATTGACAGCTGTCACCGCTTCCCATCGGATTCCCTCTGCTAATGTCAATTGACATGCGGATGGGGGATGGGGGCAGGGGATGGTGGTCGGAGGATTCAAGGTGGTGGAGGAGAGGTGGAAACCAAATAAGAAGAAAGAACGATGAAAGCATTTGTGAGTGTCTTATTTTTGATACTTTTTGGTTCTGTTCTGTTCTGTTTTTTTAATTAAAAGAAATTAAAATGTAAATTTCGTCCGCCCCGCCCTCGGTTGGTTCCCATTTAGAGAGGTCTTCGCCTGCTTTCCCCGTGGCGTTGTTTATATGGGAATCTTATTAAAAACTCGCCGTGGAGAAGGGCTCAAGAAATTGAGAGGGAGCAAAGTGCTGCAAACTAAACCAAAATACAAATGTAAACAACAATTAAATGTTCACTAAGCTAACAATAAACAAGAAGGAGCCCGGGACACCGACGATAAGGGAACGAACCCGTTGGAGGACAAATTTCTTCTCCTCCAGGAGTGTGTGTGTGTGTGTGTGTGGGTGCCGAAGGGGCTGGTTGAGTTGGTTGGGTATTAATGGAAAGGTATTAGGGCGAGGAACATGCTCTCTGACATCTGTTGGTTTGCCATTTGTTACTCGCACAATTGAGTTTAAAGGATACCAACATGACATGGCTGGTAGGAGGAGCAGGAACAAAGGAGAAGGTACTCTGGAAATGGCCTGAAATAAACTTGGGAATTTACGTAATGATCTCATGGATGCATGAGAGTGCTTCGTGAGTCTGTTCTGATGCGGAGCATTTAGTTTGAAATGGAAAAGGTTTAATTGCACACTATTGTTTCCACAGACCAAAATAGCCAAAAAAAACACCTGCTTTGGATCGAGCGTGAAATGTTGGCAAATCGTCATTGGCAAGTGGTGGTCAACAGTTTCTTTTAGGAGTTGACCAGGTGCAGAAGACAAGGAATATATGCCTAGGGAGTGCACATCAATCGGGACCCAGTTTGCAGGATGGGATTGATTTTAACGGCGCTCCGAGCATGCTGTTCCTCAGACGATGCCACAGAACGCTGTACCCCACCAGCCAGCAGGGCAGTGTCCAATCCGGAGCCGAGTCTGCCCTCCAGTTCCACCTCGCCGCAGTCCTCGACTTTGGATTCAAACAAATCACAATCTCAAATCCCCCCGGAAGTGGAAAAGGGAACAGTGATGAATCCGTCGACGTTTGTCTCTCAAATGGATCTGGACCTCGATCCCTACGACAAGCGCTTCGACTTGTGCCGATATTCCTAGATGATTAGCATTCCATTATGTGAGCCTGCTGCTGCCCAAGGAACCAAGGTAGCTGTACCAGCACCATTACCCAGTCTGCAGTTAGTGTTTGGAATTACTTTGTAATTGCAGTATTTCATTTCCCGCCGCTATGCAGGATCACACTCGGCATTCCCTTCTCCTTGCCACTCCCTGCCACACCGCCGCACCGGCAATTTGTCGCCGACTGCAGCACGTAGCAAACACAGCGAACGTGGCCGCATCACTGCACAAATCCAATCAGGGCATTATAGCTCCTCCTGCTCCTCCCCCGATCCGATCTCCGCTGCGTGTGTTTGGGGAGTCCTTAACTTATTTTGTGGTATCATTAACCTTTAAACTTGGACGCAAGCAGGCGAACTGTGTGCAGAAATTGTAAACTTTTTCACTCGCCAAAGTTTCCCGCAGCCGCAAACTTTTCGCTCCTACATAGTAGGGAAATGGGAAATGGCGCGGGGAGGAGGGAGGAGGGAAGGGCGAAGGGGCGGAAGGACTCCCAGTTACTCCCAAGTAAAACGTAAAATTTTTAACTTTATTTTCGATTTTCGTTCGCCGCAAAAATCGTATTTGCAGCCCAAAACTTAATTGCGCCAACAACAAGAAAGAAAAAGGAAATGGTAAGGGAAAACGAAAAGGAAAAGGAAAGGGAAAAGAGCAGGGGAGGGAAAACTTTTACCGCGTTTTCTGTTCACTGTTATGTTTTTCCCCCGCCTGCCGCCCGCCGCCCGTTTTTTTCCTTTTTAATGCAATCAAGCGGAAATTGATACGTCACAAAGCTGCACAATAGTGTTGCCAAATTGTTGCCAATAAAATGGCTGATATGGAAATTATATTCACAAGTTTTTCACGTGGCGAGAATTTATGTGCAAACAAAACGAGGAAATGTGCTTTAGCAGGTGTGTGTAACAAAACAAAAGATTATGCTTTGTCCTTTGCAATTGCTTCACTTTCCGCTGGACTCCCAGATGGCTGACTCCCTTTTCAGGACCCTCGGCATTTGCAGCCCTACGAATCCGAATCCGAATCCGAATCCGGATTAGTTGTCCAGCCTAGTCCCGTGTGAAACCGCCGCTCTTTCAGGTCATAAAAACTAGCTTATCGGCTCTTTCTTAAAATGGGCAAACCGAAACAGAAAAGAATGATAAAATTAAAGTTTGGCCATCAATGCGGCTTACAGGCGGGAAAAGGGAATCGGGCCGGGCACTGATGTGATGAGCAGACATCAGGATCAGGATTCGGGATGGGAAACTATGAAACCCACCCTGGCAGCCCATTTCAGTTTTTTGTTTCCGTTTCCTGGTACTGGTCCTCGTCCTGGTCCTGGTGCTGGTCCTGGTCCTGGCAAACTCAAAACGCACATCAATTTGAAACTTAATCTGGCCGCACAAATAAGCCGCGCCACAAGTTAAGACCCAGACTTCGGGCGGGACTTCATCTCTGGGCCAGGCCAGACCAGGCCAGACCAGAACAAATGGCCGGGGTTTTGGGGCCGGGACTAGGCCCCTGATTTGGCTCCCCCCCTCCTCCTCCTATTTCCCTATTTCTCTATTGTATGCAAACAATTTACAGCGCAAATGGCCGGCGAGCTCCAAAAGAAGACGATAAACTGGAGGCCAAGAGCCGAATGGCGAATGGTGAATGGTGAAAAAATTAAATTGGAAAGGGGCTCGAATGGCCCTGGCCGGCCAGTGGTTCCTTCCGAATGAAAAACTAGGCGTTGCCTCATGCATAAAACTGAAAATGAAAATGAAAATGAAATACAAGCCGAAGTCGAAGTCAAAGTGGGACACAGGCACACACCGAAAAAAGCGGAAAGAAAATGTTACAGAAATGCTGAAAATGGGAACGGGCATGGAAATGCAAGCAATAGATGCCCCAAGGATAATTGAAATTCACCACAGAAGAGGGGAAGCGGAAACGGAGCGGGGATCGGGGAGCAGGAAGCTGGGAGTAGAGTGTGGAATGTGGAATGCACTGGAGAGGATTCGGCAAATAAAAACAACTTCCAAATTGAAATGGAAATACTCGGAGCGTCCAAACGGATTTGGCCCAGCATTAGCAGACTTGTTAGGAGATTTGCCTTTTTGCTTTTGTTCTCTTGGTAATTGGGTAATATACGACACTGTTTCAACCAAGACCCAGTTTTTATTGTAGTTTCGTCTATGCAAATCAATCTTCGAAAGAATTAGCTCCTTAACTGAAAAAATTTAACTGAAGACGTAGAAACTGTATCTTTTTTTGGCAACTGTAAAACTAAAGTGATGGGCAAATGAATATTCAAAACAGGCTCCGCCAAACTTTAAGTGGAAATCTTGAATAGACCTTATAGTTTCTTCAAGGAGACTGCTTCAAATATTATTGGGAAGAAATTCCAAGGACCTTGGCTGGGATAAACAAACAATGTCCTGGCGAAGGCCGAATGCATTGAACTTTTGAGTGGCAATTAGTTTGAGGAGGCGCGGAGAGAAGGCCGAAGGACTCGTCTAACTGCCCGCTATTAAGTTAATTAGTACTGGGAAGGTACTCCTGATCCTTTCCGTCTACTCAGTGTTCCTTTGTTCCTGTGCTATCTTCCGACTGATGTTTGTGCAATTAACTTGATTGCGCCTATAAATATGCAGCGCCTTGGTTATTGCTGTGATTATTGCGCGGACTATTTTCGCATTTTTTTTGTTTTCGCACTTTTCGTCGTCTTTTGTGCCTTGTTGTGCCTTGTGCCATGTGCCTTCCTTTTCGCTAAGCTCCTTGTGCCTAAAAGCATGCACTAATTGTTATTCCTCGACTGTCTGCGATTCCTTGTCCTTGTTCTGCTTGTCGTCCTTATCTGAAGTTAAGTTCGGGCTAAGCTGAGTTGGGTGTCTATTTTCCTTTGGGGCCGGGCGGAGTCCTTGAGACGCTATCAACTGCTAATAGCTTTGGGATATCTTTCCTTGCGCATTCCCTGGCGTTATGACAAACGAGTTTCGAGCGCCTTCCCCAAACCAAACCCATCACACACACTTTTTCCCACTCAGCCGGGAGGTGTTATTTCGCCATGTTTCTTCAGTCCAAACAATATATAAAATATCGAAAAGTATAGGAGTTGGAACAATAGAAAAATGGCACAATGGATGAGATGGCATTTAAATCGTTCAAATTTATAAGTAATTTATTTCGTTTATGTCATTTTAAAGTTAGCTCATTCAAATATTTGACTCCTCTTGTTGTTCCTGGAACGGTTGTCTTATCTTATCTTCGATTTCTCTCCACTCTATGGTCCCATCCAATCTAATCCCATCTTAAACATCCATCCAACTGAAGCTTTTCCCCCTAATAGTGGGTCAGGCACCATGTCTTGTGTCTTTCTTTAGCTCCAGCTCCTGTTCCTGCTCCGGCTCCTGCTCCTCCGCTGCCTCTCGCTTCTGTTTGGCATTGCTAATCTTTAACCTGAGTCCTAATCCGTGCGTCATGATTGAAAGCAGCTGCAAAAACGCTGCGTGGCTTTTTTTGCCTTCTCTGCTTGGCTTCAGAGTCTGTTCCTGTTTCTGTTTCTGTTTTTTCCCTCTGGTGTGGAAAATGATAAAGAAAGAAAAAGCGGAAGGTAGAAGCACATGATGCGACGGCGACGTCGTCTAATCTAATTGCCCCGATAAGCTCGCCTCATGCCAATTTCTGTCAATTTAGATAGCGCAGAACCCCAGGAGCCAGGAGACAGGTACCAGGTATCAGGTTTCAGGTACCACTCACATTCCGCTGCTGTTCTCACTAGCAGCGCTTAAAGCTGCGAAAGCCTACCTGGTAATTAGTAATTAGTAATTAGCAGGTGCAGGTGCAGGTGCCGGCGCAATACAAGTGCAACCGTCGGCCTTGGCATATTATCCTTAATGAGCTAGCCTTAATAACCGCGTAGCCTTTCCACAGATACATGAAAGAGTAGTGTATCCCAACATTGCACATTGCTAAAGCTCGGGTATAAATATAGTTCCTTAACTAATACTCTCTCTTGAAAAGAATAAATATATTCAAATAGTGCAAATATTTGTTTAATGATTTGCTGTTGATAAAACTAAATATTTAAATGAATTTTTCTTTGTTAATCTACCGAAATATGTAAATTGAGTAGAACATCAAGTTTAATATTCTATGCCCCATGTGGAGAAGGGATTGGATTACCCGGGAAAAGGGGATTGGACACTGGGGGCTTGACCGCAGGGGAGACTCAATGTCGCCCGATGTTGACTGGGCGCATGTGAATTTGTGTCAAGTTAATGACACACCTTAACCCATGTTAACCTACTTTTTTGTGCTGTGGTTATTCTTGTAGTGCTGTTCTTGTTGTTCTTGTTCTTTCCACTTGACCGAAAGCCAAAAACTGAAAAAAGAATAAAATAAAATATAAATAAAATATAAAAAATACGGACAGCAGCAGCGGGAGAAAGTGGAAAGTGGGTAAAACACTTCAGGCCTATGGCCCGTAGACCGTGCGCGGTAGTTGGCCAAGGCGGAGTGGTGCGTAGCCTTTATGCAATTGACATGGATTCGTCAGAGGCAGTTTGGAGGATGGCCTGGCCTACATTTCCGCAGTTACTTTCGCTGGTACTCCAACTTGTCCATCCGCGCACGCATTATCTCTGCCATTGTGCACTGTATGAGTGGAATCATATTTAAGCCCAATTTAAGTTAAGTTAAGTCAACTTCATCAACAAACAAGAAAGGAAGGCTTAGAATCAAGATCAGGAATACATGTACTTTAAAGGGTTAGAGGAGTTTCTTTCAGACCAAAGTTAGAATACCCTCTGCAAGGGAATAACAAAGGGTGCAAAGGGTAGTATACAGAGAGGAACAGGGAGAGATGGTCATTTGTTTTAGAATCACTGGCCAACTTGTTATTAGGAAATGGCATCCATTAGGTGTGAAATGTGGCATGAAATTCCTCGCAACGGACTTGTGGCCTTCATTTGTCTTCCTCAGCTGCTGCTTACGATGCTTCTGCTTTGGCTACTACTCTCCTCCTCCTCCTCCTCCTGCTCCTTCTCCTTCCCCTTCTTCGGCTTGTTAAGCATAATTAAAATCACAGAGCATGCAGAAGATATATATATTATATATATATGAAACCTACATATTAAGGGGACACAGAGGGAGGGGGACAAGTAGAATGTGATTAAGAGATTTTAAATTGTTTTTGTCAGTGCCATCTCTCATCTCTCATATCTCTTCCACATCTTCCTTCTCCGTTCGCTCATTAAACTCTTCTTCTAGCCGTAATTAAAATGACCGTTAAGCTGGACTCGAGAGAGAACGGGAAAGGAACAGACGGCAAGCAAACAAAAGCAAATATACACACAGAAAAAATAGACAGAAAAACCAGAAAAAAACTTAATTGTTAAACGGGCCACGCACCATTTGCGGATGCATTTACCTAAACCTCCTCCATTTCAACAATTCCCCTGTTTACCCTTTCAAAGAGTTTCCCCACATCGGGCAATGCATATGTCCATATATGGATAAGCTAACATATGTTCCTTCGTTGGTGACCGTTCTCTGAAATCGGAATATTTCCAGGTTTTGTAGTTGTTTAGCTTAGTACTACGAGTATCTGATTTCCCAGTAGTTCCCAACAAAAAGTGCAAAGAGTATTCGGAACTCCATGCCCAGATCTAACCACTCTTTCTTCTTAACTGTTATTTAATGAGTGGATGGTAGGATGCTGGGATGGTGGGATGGTGGGATGCTGGGATGGTAGGTGGTTCATTCGTTATGCAAATGCTGAAGCCCCATTGAATTTGATGGCCGCGCATAAATGTAATTATAATGTGCATTCCATACCCGTGCAGATAAATGCATAAGTACATAAGTGCGCGTCGCGTGAATGTGGACAGGGGATTACGTAATGCCTGCCGATACAGGGTGTAGTGCCTGACACAATATATATAATTCAGAATGCATAATGCATGATCACAATCCTTAATCAACGGCAACGGGCCGCATTTAATTTTAATTTTAATTAATTTTGTCATTTGCCACACCGGAAGGGATGGAGTAGAGTGGAGGTGGATAGGAGGTGGACAGCAGGTGGACAGAGTAAACAATTCTGATTACTCAATTCAGAGCTTTCCACTTGATTGTGTGGCTTTGCAGCTGTTTGTGGACTCTAGATTGTGGAGCTTGCGAAGTATGGAGTATGGAGTGTGGAGCGTGGAGCGTGGAGTGTGGGGTAAGTAGCTGCATCTGTGGGGCTTTCTTTATAGTGAGCGATCAGTACTTTTGGATCGCACTTCGGGGAAAGTCAGAATGTTTCTGGGATTTCTGGTGGATCTCTTCGACTGCGGGTGGTGGGAAACGAAAGAAACTCCGTCCACCACTCCCGAACCCGAATTCTCTAAAATGGACAAAACACCCGAGCTTAAGGTGGTTCAAGTGGAACCATCAACAAGAGCAGCATCACCACCTATACCTATACCAATACCTCCACCGCCACCACTACCTCCAACTCCACCGCTGACCTTAAACATCGCCTGCACTCCCCTGGGTTACGGGGATGATGACGACGAAAGTGGTTTCGATGATCCCAGACTGCCGGAGCTGATCATCTGAAAACCTCCAGATACCCTTCCGATAACGCCTCTGATTCATTCTCATTCCCTTCCCTTTCGCGTCATTTGGCTTAATTAAAACTCTTTTGGCCATAATCCAATTACGGGTAAAAGGCAAAACCAAATGACAACAAATGGCATAATGGCATAATGACAAACAACAAAAACAAACGGCAGCGGAAAATAGAAAAACCCAACAGAACGGAGCTAAAAAAATTAACAAAACAAACAATGCTATAAAAATCAATTACAACAAATTTTTAATTAACTTTTTGCAATCAAAACGAAAACGAAACGAGGGGATAACAAACAAAAGAGATGACATCAAACATATGCAATTGAAAGCCAATAAAAACGGCATAAAAACAACTCCACAAAAGTCATTGAGAGTGGAGGTGGATCCCACATCCCACATCCCCCACATCCCGCCACATTCCACATAAAAACGCTGTGATAGCCATCTAGGATTACTTGATCGGAATAGGATTACACGGTTTTATAATTACATGTTTGGTGGTTGAGTGCAAAAATTAGGTAAATTAAACAGAAACGGAAAATGTTTGCAGAACACAGATGGCACGGAATTCGATGTGGTTTAAGGAATCATATTACCTGTTCTCTGAAATAGTAAATAAATATTGTACAAGAAACGAGGAGCCAGTTGTTGATAATTATTTATTTGCAATAGTTTACGAGTATATATAGTATTAGCTTGAACTTTCTGTAATCATATATACTATGGATCCGAATTTTCTTCGAATTTTTGAAATGCTCGTGGTTCTTACAGAATTACAGAATTACAGAAATTACAGAAATTAAAATGTGCTCCTTCGAATAGCTTCGTTGGGTATGGAAGCTATCCGAAACAAAAGAATCTCATTTAGCCAAATGCGAGTGCCATGCGGTTAAAGGTGACTGGGCGGAAGCCCTTTTACCACGTGGCCATTTCAGCCCGATTCCTTGCACCCTTACCCTATCCCTTATCTAGGAGCCACCCCCGCGCAATCGAAGGAAAGACAACTTTTAGTACGACATTCGCCGCAACTTTGCAGCAGAAGCAACGGCACCAGCACCTAAACCGACTAATGGCCCTTCGACGGGAGGTGGGAAATAGGAAGTGGATGGGTTAAGTAGGGTGTTTTCGAGGCGGTTCCAGGGGGCCGGCTGCACTGCACCCATTGTGAGCCATTTGTTTGCGGGAATCGCATTCGTGGCTGGGAAATTACATTTTCCGTGCGCTGTTTTCGCTTCGCAGTGATTTTGCTCGCTCATTGTTTGCTATTCTGTTTCTGTTTCTATTTCTGTTCCTGTTTCTGTTTCTGTTGTTGCACAGTTGTTGCGACTGTGCGGCAAAGTTGTAAAAGTTGTTTGCCAGTTGGCAGTCTGAAGTGCCTGAGAAACAGTTTCCCACTTTTATCCCTCCTTTCCAGGAGTTTCGCCTACATTCTACCTCCGCCCCGCAATTAATTCTGAATGTGTGCAGCCCCAAACCCAGGCCGATTCCTTCCAATTAACTCGCCAATTGGCAGCCCAAACACCTATGGATAAATAGGTGTATCGGAGTGAGTTGAACTTATTGATGGGACAGGGAGGAAGATGGGAGGGGTCAGGCAATCCGGGAACGAACCGATCCTAACTTTCTGCCTCCGAGCTTTATGTGTAATCCAATAGTTTGTCCAACTTTCAGCGAAAGAAAATCAGCCCTAGGTGATTGCTGTGCGCCACCAAATAAAGGAAACATAATATTCTGGTTCTGATAATCTGTAAAGCCTAGCGAATCGAGAAATCTATTTAAGCCAGGTGGCAATTGATAAACAAAAAATGTATAAACATGGGTACGGTTTTCGGAAATTCATAATAATAAACTAAATAAATAAATCTTGCGCATTAATACTTTACAACGAAGAAGCACATTAATATTTTTCGTATACCAGATAGTTCAGGAAATAATGCATTTTGAGTCTCCTCCGTTCAAAACTGATCAGGCATATTTCGCCTGGAGGACGATCCTGCAGATTCGTTGGTAGTGTTTCCATAAACCTGATCGTGGCGCTCCATGGCCTCGTAGGAGATCCGAAAGTCTCTGGTCAGAGGACGAATGCCTCCGAAGGCTGGGAGATTTTGAGCACGCCGACGGGAAGCGACCGGAATCGGGACTAGACACTGAGTCCTCGCTGGCTGCTCCTTTTTCAAGAGCGGCACATTTTTTGAACTTTCCAGCCGTAGAGTTGCGTTTCCGCTATCGGTGGCGTCGTCGTCCAGGTCGGGGTCATTCCGCTTGTGGGTGGTGCTGGTGAAATCAGACTCGGAACTTCCCTGGGCCCGAATACAGGCGAACAAACCGCCCAGATTGGAACACATTTGTCTCAGATTCTGAGGAATCTGCAGGGGGTACCTCCAGTTTTATACCAAGTGGTGCCCCTCTCTGACAGCTGTTTTGGCCAACGGGTGACGCAGCTAGCACCAGTCACAAACAGCTAACAACTCACAGCTCACAGCTCACAGCTATTTAAGAATATAATAGAATTGTTCGTAGTCACTCGCATTGGCTCGGTTCAGTGTTCATCATCAGCTACGTGAGTGCCAAAATACATTTTCCGTACCAATAAGCAGTTGTAGGCTAACGTCATTCATTTCGCAGGTACTCAGATCGGTATGTGAACTTAAAACTCCACCAACAAAAAAAAACCAAGAAATAGTCCAGTACCCCAGAGATTAATCCTGGCATCGGCTGAAGTGAAACCCATACTCCTTTCCGGACAACCCAAGCTGACACTTCGGATGCTTGGTGAATATGCTGCCCAGCCTTCTTCCGCTGCTCCATTTATCATCGATATTGGGGAGTAGAGGGATTCGAGGGGGCGGATTCTGGGCGATTCTGGGGTTCAGAGGGAGAGGCTACTTCATATTTTGCACAACGCACAACAATTTGACAGCCATCAATCAATGGGCGCCGCCACCCCGTTTCGTTGAGTGGCCACTTGAATGGCATAAAAAGCGGAAATTAATGCACTCAAGGCATTCAAAGAGGACGGGATCCGAGCGATTCTGCTTCTCTGGCCTCCAAGTGGAGTCTTTAGCGGCGCTTTCGCTGGGGTTGTCCCTGTTTCGCGGCCCACTTGGGTTATTAATTGGAGAGGAAAATTTCCTGAAGTGCCTCGAGGATAAGGATGTCTTTTAACCTTGCTTAATGGCACACCATTGAGCAGTTAAACGGCGCGGGATTAGCATTTCCTTTCCAGAGGAAGGGCATGCCGCCTGCCGAAGATGATTATAGTAATGGCCAGAGCTTTGAGCAGGTGCCAAAATTTATCCCGGGCCATGAATTGTATTAGCATTAGTGCAGAGCGCACAGCGCAATATTCCTTAATAACCGCAAATTGTGTGTCATTTTCCATGATTGATTCATTGATGGATGGTCAGCGATGGGTGGGGATTGGGAGGATTGGGATGGGGTGGATGGATGAATTTCAGCCGGTTGGGTGAGGGGGGAAGGGAATACAAAAACAAATACAAATATCCACAAAAAAATTAAACCCAAAATAAATGGGAAATCCAAAGCAAGACTAGTGGCGCCATCTATGGTCTGTAAGTTTTTCACCACAGCCAGAAAAGTACTGGGAGGATGTCTTGGCTAGGCTGAGGTGAGTAAGCTAAACTCAAAGTCCGCGTGGTTGAGGACTCCGCTAACAAGAGTAAAGTGTGTTTTTTGAATGAAAATAAGTTCTATCTGTAAGCTATCTTAAGAAAGTTATCTGAGGGATACAATTTACACTGTGCGTAACTTAAACGTCGTAAATGAAGTGTGAATTCATGCAGAAACGCCATGTAATTAGCCCGAGAGATAAGATTCAAATGTTTGTCATCAAATTTATCAAATCACGAACAAATGGCGAACTGTTGAACTCGGTTGCTGGTTATCTTCACACGATATTCCTTGATTCAGTTACACACACAACAGGGTTGAGTTTATTAACCAAGTTTCTGGGTCTTTTCTACTTTCAGCTAACGGAGCTGGAGCAGCGCGTCATTGAAGCGGAAGAACGTGCCGAGGAAGCCGAAGATAAGGTAAGCCATTAAGTGACTGGCAGGGTGGCCAACTAAAACAAGGGTAAGCAGACATTAGGGCTCGTGGATCTAGACAAAGGCCACAAATACAACAAATACTTTGCAGATTTTTGACTAGCATAAATGGAGAACAGTTTTTGCTAATTAACTGAAACTGAAATATTATTTCGAACTTAGTTTAGAGAAGGGGGACAATACCAATAACACTAGCTTCCAAAGGTAATAAACCAGTAAGGATAGAAAGTACAGCGTGTGTACTGTTCGGTACAGGAAATATATATCGCCTTCCGCCGGAAATACACATTAATGCAGACCGGCGTTGGAGTTCGTGTGTGTGCAAGCGGAGCGCAGATTTGCCAGCCGCCCTTCTCCCTCCTCCGAAAATAAAACTACCCCAGCAGGACCTCCTCCCCGATAACCTGCTCCTGCTCCTTGCTTCTCTTCTCCTGCCGATGCTTTCAATATCAAATGAGCATTGTTTGCATTAACAAGTCCCCGGAGGCTTTGCCTAACGCAACACCCCAAAACAAGCGGAATGCTAATATTTACACCCCCGCCCTAAAGCCAAAGTCCACCCCGTGCACTCGAAAAAAGGAAGGGTGCCGAAGTAAAGCAATTCCATTTTGGAATGATTTTCAATTCGATTTGAAATATTTAGTATCTTTTAAGATTAAATTGATTTTTGTATTAAGAAAGCAACGATATTAAACCATTGGGTTAGAAAGCAAAATGATTATGCTCGATCGAGTTTCGATGCATCTGTCTTCAAAGAGGTTTTCAATTTTCAATATATTCTCTTTATTGTCTTTGTGCAAACCTTTTCTCGCAATGCACTTTAAACACAGAATCTTTAAGCCAGATCATGGGCTTATCTCTCTCAGCCATTGTTGCCAGGCAATGTTTGCCTTGGTTCCCTGGCCACATCTGCATCCACACTCTCCAGACTACTGGCTGGGTTGCCCCTTCCGCAGAGCAGAGCAGAGCAGAGCCAACCCGGGAACAGGAGGCAAGCAACGCAGACCAGGACCCGAACCCAACCACTGTGACAAATTGCATTCTTTTTACTTTGTTTGCGTCGCGATTAAATTCGTGTACAATCTCACGGATGTTAAATAGCTACCCGGTGCACAGCCGGTGACGCCACCCCAGGATGGGGTTCGGCTGGGTTTCCGCATGGTTTTCCCTCTCCATTATCCCGCTTAAAATGCTGGCAACCCCCTCGAGTATCGAGTATTCTGCAACATCAGTTTTTGGGGGACAACCCGTTAACAGCCTCATTACGAATGCTTCAATTAGCAGTCAGATGCAGGGCTTTAAAATGGTTTATCTAATTAGAACTATTACCACAGGGGTTAGTCTTGGGTTAAGGAGCATGCAAGGGGATTGAAAGATGTGAACACTACCTGGTGGTGGTTACCGGAATGATTGATGAACTTATTGTGATTGAGGAAACAGCAAAGCTACTGAACGGTCTTAGTCTGGGATGTTAAGTCACTTTAATAAGACGCAAAAGAACAAAACAGCAAATTGGAAATATTAAATATTATTAGTGTCTCAATTTCCCTTTAATTATATGTTAATTAATTAAAGGCAAATTGAGACACTAATAATAACCACAATTTTATGAAAAGCAAGTACAATTTAATCCGCAATTATTTGTATAAGCTAGTAAGTGCTCATTTCTAGATAGTTTTTATGTTCCAAAATAGTTCTTAAAGAGTGTTTAAATATAAATAAAATTAGTCCCAAACCTGAACTCCCTTAAAAAGAAAACCTTTCCACCCTTGAGTTCATAATTCGGCAGCCCGTAAACAGTCAAGGTCAGAGGTGGGAATGCCACCCACTTATATTCATGAGCCCCACTCCCTATGCACGGATATATATCCGTTGGCCCGTAATGCAAGGACTACTTTCTCCCAGGACAAGCTGTCGCCTAGGGATGCGTGCCCGTTAACTGAATAGCGGTTCCAGCTCCATCCCATCCGCACCCTTATACTTTCATTCTGCTCCATAATGGGATTCCATTATGCATTATAAAACTAAAATTTGGATATGAGAACACCTTGAAATGCCTCCAAGCCGCCAATTAGATTGGTGGAAAAACCATTCAAGCACATGGCTTTTGCAGTGTTGGAAATCGCTGTAGTGATGGACACACATAAGAATATAAACGGAATTTAAACATGTGGAATTTACTCTGCACTGCCTCTGCACTGAAAAAAAATATTACAACAAATGAAGGGGAGAGATTCAAATTCATACATGCTTCGGAAAAATTTATTAAGCAAGAATTGTAAAATATACTTTAATTTGCCGACACTTTTTTTTACGGTGTGGGACCGGGGTTGAAAGCTTGTCAACTGAGAGTGAGATTCCGCGAGAGAGCGGTGTGTTTGAAAGAGAGTCGCGTGAGAAATTGAATTTCGTATTGCTCCAGCTGTCGAAAAGAGAAAACAACCCCCAAAAAACAACAATTACGAAAAAGTTGTGCAAAGGAAGACTTGTAGCTGCGCGAGTCTGTTTTACTCGGGAGTAATTACGATTTTGCGTTTTTGTTTTCTTCCCAGTTGTTTAAACAATTTCGGCTGATGGTTTCTAATGGTTTATTAACAATAAATCTCGGCAAAAACTAAGCTGAAGTCATTGCGGTGCGGAGGAATCAGTTTTAAAAGGCGCGCGCAGAATAACCCACATACACAACTGCAAAAAATAATGATTGGGGAAAAAAGTTAGTGAGAATTAGATGGAAAATGTTCGGATATCAATATCAAGCATAAGCCTAAGCCCGTGCATTGAGCAATTAAAAATCCTTTTTGTTATGTGAGTGTTTGCTGTTATTCAAGAATTGATAATTGTTATCAACTATAGGACATTGTATTATTGCATTGTACAACACCAACATTGAAAGTCTATGCAAAACGTCCATTCACACACATTACACTCTCTCTTCTCGGTGATGGAGAGCGTCAGAGAGAGAGGCAGAGAGTAAGGGAGGCTTTCATCACCACTACCACCCCAAGTGCAAAGAGAGGAGCGAAAAGCGAAATGCCAGCGCAGTTCGCCATTAAAGAGAGCGAGAGAACCAGCGAGAGAGGATGAGAGCACATGTCAATGACAGCTGACTGTCGCGAAAGAAGAAGACGAAGAGGTGGACGAGGAACGGCGAAAAAGACAGAAAGTAAAAGAAGGCAAAGAAGAACTGGCAAGACGAAAGCGAAATGAAGAAGAAGCACCAGCAAAAGACAGACAAAATACAATAAGAGCAGGAAGTTAACTCACCGTTGCTCAACTTACACACAAATAACAGATAACGGCGCATAGACAAAGGGACACCAGCAACCGAATAATAATCAAACAACAACAAACACACACATATCAAAATTAATCCAAAGCAGAAGCCAGCAAAAACAACGAAACGTCCATTTACAAACCAGCAAAAACAACAGTAACAGGAACAGGAGGAACAGTGAGAGGAGAAGAATAATACGAGGAAGTGGAGGACGAAGAGGAACCAAACATTTTTAACAGTGAAAGAAATCAAGAAATATAGAATAATCGAATAATCGAACGCATTCAGCCACCAGCAAGCAAAACCAACACCAACAGCAATTAAAAATGCCGCCACATGCAACAACAAACAACAGTTAGCCCCTAAGAAGAAGCAGAAATGAAATGGAGTAACACCGAAAGGAAATTTCACAGTTGCCCCAAAATGCTGGTTAAGAATGGAATTCTGGGAAAGCGTCGTCGTCGCTGTAACGGACCTTTTTGCTTTCCTCACAAACAAAGAAAATATCAACAACAACGAATGCAACTGCCACAACAACAACAATAGTAACAGTTAACAGTAACGGAATCTCTAGTAGCAGTAACGAAATAAGTAGTTCTAAGAGTGACAGTAACAAAGAGGGAGAGAGCGAGAGAGAGAGAGAGAGCGAGAGGGAGAGAGCGAGCCAAAACAACGAAAGGAGGGCCTTAATAGGTCCTGCCAAAAACCAAATTCATCACCCAACATAGCCATATTTTGTATGAATGGACAACTATAGGAAGAAGGTAATATTTATAAATTTAAATTTGAAAATTAATTCAATTTATATCCAAAATTAAGAGAGTTGGACATATGATATGTTATTTAACTAGGAAGCATTGTGGTTCAAATTGCAAGTTCTCAATTTATTTAAATCTTTCGCTGATGAGTTTGAGATCAGCCTATTATTGCAATATTGCATTGGTTCGATTTGGTTTGATTTTGATTTTCCACTTCCCCGCCCACTAACCACTTCGAAAAGCCAATTAAACATTTTGCATTTGAACTTTTAACCTTTTTTTGTGGCGAAGCGCCAATCGCGAAGTGGGTCAGCACGTTGATTGAATTTTTTCTTCTTTTAAAGCACTTATCGTCCATCGTCATCTCTGTGATTGTCTGCTGTTTGCATGATGAAAAGTACCCATTCCCATTTCCGTTCGCTTTCCCATTTCAATACCTATTTTCGTTTCCACTCCCTCACCCGGCTGGCTAACTGCAGTTTCAATTAACATGGGTGCTGCATCATCTGCCCGGCATCCCTGAGATGTGTGTACATCCACGAGGATAATGCAGCAGTTGATGGATACCCAGGGGATTCTGGGGAGGGGCTTTGCGTCTGATAAAAGCAAGTGGATTAGATCGGAAGCTTCCTTTACTGACTACTGACTGGTCATTATTTATATCGTTATAATCTCTGATTGGATGGGAACGTTCCAGATACAAAGATACACGGCTGCACGGCTCTACTGCATCGTATATGGGCCAAAATGTCAATTGCGTCCTCCCATACCAAACCGAATTCGCAGATACCCTAAACAAACTGTAAGAATGGGAAAAGGGGTCTATAATTTGGATTTAAGCTGAAGGAAACAATTGCGAAATGTATATAATATGATTGCATATTATCAGAAGTTTTTGCATAAATCAGGAGATGTACATAACTGAAAATCATAAATAAGATTAAAAGGGAATTCTCTGTGCCTCGTGGAGAGTGCATTTTGATCATAAGAAAAACACAGCGTTGGTGGACCTCAGTCCCCACTTTTCCACCTCCTTCCACTCCGGCTATTTGTGTGGATTATTTTTGTTGCTATTTAGTTGCCTAACATTGTTTCTGTTGAATTAATGATGCATGCATCCGTCATCGCAGTGCAAGTGTGCCCCATCATCTTGGTTTCTGTATTGGTCTGCATCTCCCTCTCCTCCCCCAACTGCGATGCCTGCCACTTTCTCTCGGATCCTCCTCACCTCACCCTGCTCATGACGAGACTTTCAAGACGGCTATAGCTATAGCTAGTGGCTCCATATCTCCACCCCACCCCACCCCACTCCATCCATCCATCCATCCATTTGAAAAATGTAATGCGTTTATGCGCTGCCTCGAGTTTGATCTCCTTCAGACTATCCGGTTTTTACGATATCCACCCATTGCAGGAAGCATAAGTGGGGTATATACTTTATGTTGAAGTGTAAATGCTAGGATAATTAAAAGTAATCGAACAATTTTCTTATATGTAAAGCTAGGACTGGAATTAATAGGAAAGCATATTTATTGCAGTATACCAAATTCAAATATTAAACTTCCTAACAATTAAAGGAGCAACATCATCATTTTGGGTCTTCGATTGAATCAAAAGTTTTAAATAAAAATTTTGAATTGATTAGTATTTTGTCGAGAATTATCTGATTGCTATTGAGTATCTCAAGGTGGGGCATACTTCTGCATTTCCAATTCATTTTCCCTTCTCAGTTAAAGTGCTTTCTGCGGTTGGTAGCCGCCGCTGTCTGCTTTCTTTATTTTAAAATCATGAACCGGCGACGACATCATTTAGAGGACTGCCTCCGCTTCTACTTGTGCAGCTTCTGTAGGTACTCGCACTTCCACTTCCACAGAAGATAAAGCCGCATAAATATTTATAAATAGCGCAGAGAGTCGCCGCTGTGAATGATGTGATAAATATTTGCTAGATGCTTCAGTATCTTGACGCATCTTGCTGCTGGATGGGATTTGGGCGATCCAAATTGACGGGACGAGTGCTACAAATCCAGGGAAGCTCTCAGGATGTCCTTGCGATTAAATAAGCAATTACTTTTACTATTATGTATCATCATAGCATGAGCATAGTTTTCCTTGCTTTTTTAAAACTACTTTCTACTGTTGTTGGATGAGCAATGGCTGAGTACATGGAACACTGCAGGAACACCACACTTTTAAAGGCAAACAATTCCATTTTGCTCGATTGAACCCATTTGGATCTGAGTTAAATGGGTTCTAATAAGATTCCCTAAATACACATTTTTAAAGGTTGAAAGCACTCTGAACGTAGAACCCATCCCTTGATATTATTTATTGCAGTCTCCGACCCTTTGAGAGGGAAAATCGGAGAGTGAAAATTGTCGCCTCTAGTTGGCCGCCATCCAGTCTGGAGGTTCTACCCTTCCGTCTGGACTCAGAATCTCCCGTATAGGAGGACCGTCTGGCCAATCGTTGTCTTCATGCTGGCTGCGGTTCTGATGGATGGCAATGCCACTGACTCATCGGTCTCCCCTTTTGTATTTTCTTATTTTGTTATTTTGTTATTGCTGGCCTTTAATCAGGCAAATTGTTAACACCAACCGCAAACAATCAAGCAAAGAGCCAAAGCAACATGTTACATTTATTATGTGCAAAAAAAGAAATGGGGGGCAGAGCATTTTTGGGCAATGGAAAAGTGGCGGAACAGAGATAAATTGCTGGCGCCGTTGCCGTACAACTACAGTGAAGGAAGCACACATAATCTGACAAGTAACGAGCACCTGCCTCCAAGGATTGTTCCCTCTCTGAGCAGGACGCCACATGACACGGACTTTCACCCTAGCGACATCCGTCTCCAGTTGAAACGGGTGCTTTCTATAATTTTGGGTGTCATTGACTCCGTTACTCATCCAGGAAGCTTACGTCAAAGGAACTACTGTCACACTGAGCAAATATTCGAAGGCTTCTAATCAAAACCTTTCACATTGTCCAGGTATCCTAGGTTTAGGTTTAGGTTTAGGTTTAGGTTAAGGAATGAAGGGATGGGGATTTCATAACTTTAAATATCGGTTCCCAAATCTAACTGCGTAAAACACTTCAGTTGAGTTGACAAATTCGCTGCAGCCGGCATTTAAAAGATGAAAGATGCTGCGATGTGGGTTGAGGGCCATAGGCTATGGGCTCTGGGCTCTGGGCTGTGGGCTGTGGGCTCTGGGATGCAAAGATGAATGGCCGGGTTCGATGCCACCCCAAAAATAAAGCACGCACGCATCGCTGGAACTTCCCTCGCTGCTCAGCCGCTCAGCTGGTCGGTGAATTTCACTCTGCCGCCTTCAGCAGGGACAGCACAATTTCCCAGAGCATTTCACCCAGCCTTTTACTTCAGTTGAGTTCGCTTGGGTTCAACTTTCGGTTTGGTTCGGTTCGGATACGGATTCGGATTCGGATTCGGTTTTAGTTTCAGTTCTTGTTGGCAGCTCGAGTCGTTCACTTCGCTGTTCGGATTGTTCGGCAGATTGTTCGAATTTGTTGAAACCGCGACGTTTGTCAACTTGGAAGTTTTAATTATTTTTCTTTTTTGTGCTGTGGCATTAGAATCGGTTCTGTATAAAACATACTTGGTTAAGTGTTTCTGTTCTGCCTAGTGTGCTCGACATTTCCAAAAGGGGCAACCCCTTGAGAAAAGGGACCAAGAACCCATAGCAACCCCTACTTGGGTATATCGTTCGCGATCACGGCTCTTTCAATCCTCGGTGACTCTTGGAACCGGTTTCCCCCCGCGTCCAGCCAACACCCTCCTTAACTATTTTGTTGGCCACGCGAATTATTTTTGTGCGTGTGCTCGTTGTTTCGAGTGCTTTATGCCGGATTCGAAACCAACCCCGAAGACCAAAACGAACCCCTGTGCAACTGCCACGGCAATGAACCTTTGTCCGATCTTATAAGAATCTGCTATATATCCAACAAAAATGGCGATAGCAACTAAGTCAACAAAAAAGGGCCGGCGCACAAGATGTCCTCGATGTATGTATCCGAAAGTATTAATTCTGATTAAAATGTACATGAAATATTCATTACACGATTAAATTAAATACACAATTTCCAACTAGAAGTTATTTTTTTTTAGATGTCTCTCCAAAACGTTTGTAAATATTTGGAAAACGTTAAATCTGTTGATAAGAAATAATTTATAGTGTTTCTAAATAAACTCCTTTGGTAAAATTTCAATAATACATATCTTATAATTATATTTTTTTTTTTAATTGGAACAATTCATTATTTATTGACAACTTCCATTGTAATGTTACAATTCAAGGATTAGGACATTTGTATGTGGGAAATGAGTGGATGTTGTAATGCTTGCGCGAAGGTGGAGGATTTCCGTGCCGACGCGGTTGGTAATCTCAGATGGAGAATTAAGTAGTATTTAGGCAAATGCATATTCCTGTGTCTGTCGTGCATGCCTCCAAGTGTTATATGAAATATTCGAAGTGTTTTTCGATGACAATGGCATAGTCTGTGGCTGAGGTGTGTGCATGGTGTGTGAGCGGTATGGATTTGAGGGTGTGATCCTAGGGTGATCCTAGAACTTAAAGCCACCCTCAGGAGCCTTGGGCTGTGTAGCGTTGAACTCCAGGGCGCCATTTACCTCTTGCGGGGCCAACTCCTGATCGACCTCGTCTTCGCAGTTGCTCAAGTACGTGTCGATTATGGCGCAGGCTTTGTTGTGAACCTCCTCGTTCTCGTGTTGCTGTAGCGACTCCAGCTTGTCCAGACCGCCCATCTCCTCAACCATCAAACCAAAATTTTTGGCGCCGCCCAGTTTCTCGGCCAAAGCAAAAAGATTGGATAAACCCGTCTGCACCACTATGATGGTACGCGGATCCTTCGCATCCAAAAGGTCGATGAACGGCTTCAGAATTTCGTACTTCTCAATAAGGTCAACTATCTGCTCGGGCGTGCCCGACGTCGTGGTGTTGGTTACTGCCCAAGCGGCCTCCTTCTGGGCTTTAAAGTCGCCCGTTTCAAGCACGTGGCGCAACTGCTGAAAGATTCCGGCCTGCATAACCGCCTGGATTTGCATTTGGTTGCCAGCTGTAATGTTGCTAACCGTCCATGCAGCCTCCCTAACAATGTAGCTTTTACTGTGCTGCAGTAAAAGTCCAAGTCTCGGCAATGCTTCCGCGGCTATAACCACATCAGTCTGTTCGTCTGTGCCTGTCACAATGTTGCCCACAGCGCGTAAGGCAGGAACAATAACATCCGGCTCGTCCATTTGCAAAAGATTCACCAGACGCGGAACAGCGTCCGAGTCTACCACCGCCTGGATCTGGCTATTGTCGTCGTCAGCGACGGAAGACAGAGCCCAACAGGCATCGGCCAGTACCTGGATGTCCTGGCTGAGCAGGAGCTGAGACAGGACCGGCAGCAGACGCCGTACCTGCTCGAAGGGCGGCGAAGGGTTCTTGTTGCGGCATAGGTTCGACATCAACCACACAATGTTGCGCAGCAAAGACAGAGGCGTCTCGTTGTTGATAAGCGGCAAGATGCCGTCAATCACGTTGTGGTGGATCACTACGTCGCGTGCCGCGGCCCCGTCACCGGCAATGTTGCCCAAGGCCCAGACGACCTGCTCCGCCAGATGAATAGACTTTGACTGGAGCAGAGCCACAAAGTGCGGCACCGCATTATGTTCTATGACGCAGCGCGTCTGGTCCGAGGTGCCCGAGGCGATATTGGTCAGAGCCCATGCGGCCTCAAACTGCAGCTTTGTGTTGGTGGTTTTCTGAATAAACCGAATACATACGGGAACAATGCCATGACCTATCATCAGGTCAATGGGCGGATTGCGCTCCACGCTCAGCATCTTGCGAGCAGACTGCATGCCCAGGAACTGACGCTTCTGGTCCTCACTGTACACGGCCGCCATAATCTCGTCCACGGAAGGCTGCACCGGCGACTGGCCGCTTACCTCCTTTGGGGGCGTGGTGAGGTCCTCGTCGTTGATGTTGCGCCGTTTCATCATCTGGTCCTCCTTCTTGGCCTTTCGCAGCTCGATGGTCACCTCATGGCGGCGCATGCGCGAGTCCTCTGTGTTGATTTTGTTGGACTTGTAGGATCCCTTACGGTTATTCGAATTCGATTTACTCATGCTGCTGACTGTTGCTGCTTTCCTTAACAATTGCTTAGAACTGACTCTTTGCTACGATGACAAGTGACAGGTGACAAGTGAACTCGATATTGTTAGTATGTGGTTGCTGGGTTTTTTCTTCCGGATAAAATTACAAAATGAAAATTTTAAGGAATTTTTTCATGCCGCTGCCAAATACAAGCACGGAAATTTTGTGTGTGTTAACACGATGAGAAAGCCGTTGACGAACTCAAATTAAAACGAATCAAAATAATCAAAAAACTATTTAGTTTAAAAATACATATACAACTTTTTGTGTAAGCTATGCCCTTCTAATCGTGAACCAAACTTAAAAGTAAAACAATCCCCAATTATACAAAAACTTAAAGAACACATGCGTCCCATAGCTTATTTTTAATTAATATAACACTTCTTGGATCTCTGGGATCCCCTACCTCTTCGCTATTCGGCTTCAGCTTCATCTAACGAAATCAGTAATCTCCAGTGCAACTGGCGAAACGTTGGCTTCTCTCATTCAATAACATTCTCGTCTTCTCACTGGTAAATTCTTATCCTTAGAAGTGCCCCACACAGTTCCTCGGTTTTTTTTTTCCCAATTTTCCGCAGTTTTCCGCCGTCGAATGTCTGCTGTTGACTGCTTTTCTACGTGTTGGGCCCCAGCTGTGAGCAGTCGTCGCGATAGCTTCATAAAAATCTAATATTTATGAGTCGGGAAAAAAGTGAGAAGAGCGAGGAAGTTGGAAGTGGGAAGTGGGAAGCGGAGAACTTGTCAAGTAGAATAGGGAGTGGACTGAAGTGGGGAAGAGCTTTAATTCCTCACAAGACTCGCTCTTTTCGATGCGTTTCTCTGTAGATTTCATTGTCTCTGCTGCCGCCGGGCTTCACGCTTAATTGGTTCGAGAGAAGGTCACGTTAGCGGGTTTCGATCGGAGTCCAAAGTTTCAGTGCTCTGGCTCCCGGTTTTTATCCTACCAACGTTTGAGTTGTTGCATTGTTATATTGGACCGGCTGAGAAATGGCGGAAAGAAGGAGGGAATTTAAAAAAAAGAAGCGGGGGAGCGAGGGAGCATTTTACCAGCCTCGCTCGCACTTACACTTGAATGCACTTTTTGTCATTGGCCGTGAAAGGTTTTTCCCCATTCGACTCTACAGCAAAAAAAGCCTCTTGTCTAAATTAAAAACAAAAAAACAAGAACGGAAGGCCAGCTTCGGGGTTCGAAGTTTAGAATACCCTGGTCTAAATTATAATACCCTCTGAGTTGATTTCAATACGCTGTTATTGAGGCACTAAAAAAAAACATCAAATTTAAATTAGATTTAAAATATATCCTTTAAACTGAAATTACCATGAAAATACAAGTAAATGTCTATATTATGTTTTGTTAATTAATTAGATTTTTGATATATATGTCTACCAGGTTATAATTTTAATTTTATAATTTAAGCTTACTTTGAATATAAGTAGCTTATGATACTTATTGCCTTAAGGACTATTCTTAGGGAATTAAAGTTATCGGTTTGGAGCCATAATAGGTTCTTCTTCCAAAGTATCAGCAACTGTACCAACAAAGTAAAAACCAGAGACAAAGAGCAACTCCGAAGTTCGAGGTTTGTGGGGTCTCCATAATTAAAGCCCACTTTTTCTGTCCCCCGATTAATTCCTCCATTTACTGCCAAGCCCCTGGCAGTTGGCAGTTGCCTAATGAATCGAGTGGAGCTGAATGGCGCTGCTCGATCGGAATGGGAATAGCGAGGCTTTTGGGGTGGGAAGATGTGTTTCCCCATTTTCCCCCTCATTTTCCTCAGTCAGTGAAGCAGAAAAACATCATTTACACCCCGAAAACTGAACAACCAATCCCAGGTCCACTTCTTGCTCCATGTGCGATATGTCACAAACAGTTGGCGTTGATCTCTTGAAGGTTCTTCATATGTCTACTACGATTTTATATTTTTGGTTTGGGTTTTCGCCAAAAAACAACAAAGTTATGAAAGCTCTTGAGCTTGTGCCTAAGCCTTAACGGCAATCTATGATGGTACAGGGTATATAACAGTCAGGCAAGCTCGACAACAAAGAAGAGTGTTTCTTTGTTTTCTTTGCTTTGAGTTACTACCATATTTTCTTTGCTGGGCTTCAGACACGGCTTCTCCCCCCAAAACACCCGGATCCGAATGGAAGGGGCTCCTCTTGCGGAAAAGGGAGAAAAAAAATGGCTGGACAGGCAAACTCAACGAAAATACATCAAACGGTGTCTGCATTATAAATCAGTTTCACCGGTCAAGGACCTTCCATATAAATTGACATAAATTATAATAACATCAAATTACGCTTTTTAAATAGTCGAGTGCATCTTGTAATTAAAAGGATGCACAGTCCTGTTGTTTAAGACAGATTATCGGGGGCATATTAATAATTAATACCCCTTGAAATGCTGAAGTTATTAAATGCAATAAAGGAAAATAAATTATACAAAGTCCGATACCTTTTCAAAAATGCACAGAGTCATGAGAAGTAACCGACATAAACGTAAAACGAAAAAAATCAGAGACATGAGATGAGACGGAAAAGGATGCCGAGGATGATGAAGTTGCCACGTAACGCTGTTTTGGGATAATGTGAAACATGCACATTTTTAATCTCAAAGCTGCCAACATGCAGCAAATATTGACATTGACTGTAATGGAAAAACATTCACAGCAGACTCGCTTAACTCCAGCAGGAAGGGACCGGGACCGGGACCAGGGACTCTTAAGAAAGAGCTTAGGGATTGCAAGTTTCGAGAAGGAATTTCCTTCGGTTAATGTATAACTATACTCAGAGATATGAGAAGGGAGTCAGCAGTTTTATGAAATAATGATTCGGGGAGATTTCAACTGTCGAAATTATAAATTTACACTTTAAATAAAACAACTTTAGTCCTAAGTTAGAGAACAGTAACAAATGTTGCAACAACATAACATAAAGTTGAACAGGTGAACTTTTTCTCTCTGAATGCAAGGGTTACTACTTTTTGATAGCAAATCGTTCTTTTATGTTCGTTCTACATTTAAATACAAACCCCAATTATTATGGCAAATACTGGATATATGGATCGGAGCGGTAGTGGAGTTTACCAGATAAGTACCAGCTCCCCCTAGGCTAGACGTCGTCTTGGGTTGGGCTGAGTTTGAGTTCTGTTCAGAGTTGAGAGTTGAGAGTTCAGATAAATGGAGGGAGCTACAATGTTTTTGGAGTGTTTTCTTGAGTGGTTCTGCCACTGCGCCCCTTATACGAGTATATACTGTGCCTTCTGGATTTCTTTTGCTGGCTCTCCCTGCAGCTTCCTACACTTTGGCTCCTTCCTATTCTTGGGACACCACTCAAGCAGCTGCCGCTTTGTTGACTATAAATAACAATGGAATCACGACTCCAAATTAAACGTCGAGTCAAAATGCAGGCGAAAAGAAAGAAAGTTGAGGGAATTCATATTCAAAAGGGGTGGCGATATAGAAGGGGAGGGAACAGATATTTGCTCAAGAAGTTACCGGAACCCTATAAAAGGAAATGCCATATATATTTCTGGATTGGAGCTGTGTGTGTAGCATATAGTACATGGTCCAATGGCAGGCAAAAGCCAAAAGAATCCATTGCGAGGGCGGGAGACTAAATCTATTTGCTTTGCGGCACATATTAAGTGATTTTAGGAAATTGCCTCATCACGGCACCAAATTTGTTCACCGGAAAAAAATAAAGAAACCAAAGAAAATTTGGGTAAAAAAACGAGGTGGAGGAGTGCATATTATGGCCATTATGTCATCATCAAGTTGTGAAATGCTGCTTCCAGAGAAAGATGTCTTCATTGTAAACAGATTAATAATCAATCAGAGATGAGTGTAGCGGGTTAATAGGGAGTACATACTCCCTACATGGACAGCGCATTACCCTTTTAACTGGCGAACCACAGAGTGAGTCACCACTATTCGGTCGGGCTCTAATGGCCCAATGTCGTTAGTCATCTGCTGACTACCAACTACCACAGGAGCAGAGGATAACCCCCCAGTTGAACCCCACTTAATTGCGTCTGCTCATTTAGTCATAAAAACAGGATTCATGCTTTATGCTCCAGACACAGTGGTGTCTGTGGATGCGGGTGCGGGTGCTGGTGTGGGTGTGGGTGTAAATGTGCAATAAATAGTTTGGGAGGAAGGAGTCAAGCTAAGAAGCTGCTGGTCCAACAAACTTAATTCAAATTTTATTCTTATTCCCGCTTATTCATTCATCTTTTTATCGCATTCAACTTTAGGAATTTATTCTATTCAGCGCATTTTTCAGACAACCCCCAATCCCAATCCCGCATCGCAGTTCGGTCTCAGAGTTTCGCCTTTCGCCATAATCCGATTGTGCATTGGGGATTGGGGATTGGGAAAATGTTTGTCAAGGATTCCTCAGCTTAGGTCCGTTCTTGTTTATATTTTATTGTATATTTTAAAGCATATCTCTTTCGGCCATACTTGTATGTGAGATTTACGTTATGTGGCTGTGGCAGACTTTACGCTCCAACGCCCGAATTTCGAAAGGGGCGGATATGCACACAGTGTACAGTACACACAGACTATATTCAATCAATTATATCCTAGCGAAACAGACCTATGAAAGGTACTATTTTTGTGTGCTAAACTTTAAACTGTGCAGGCTTACATATACTTTATCTTTACTATTTAATGCTTTATGGGTAATGGGTAATGGGTATATAGCGACAGCCAAATCTTTTTCTGTTGCGGTGTGCGGTGTGCGTCTATTTCTCCAGCACCTTAATAAATGTCTACCACCCCATACAGATCGCAAATCCAATAACGAAAATTGCCTGGATTTGGCTGTCTGGCTGACAGAACTTGGATACCCATGGATTCCGAGCAGCTGCGTCTGTGAATCTAGAAAACGCATTTAGATAAAGTCAAAGTTAGTGTCTCAGCAGGCAGCAGGGAGCAGGCAGCAGGCAGTGGGGAAAGGGATTTCCCCATTTTTCCCAGCTTTATCCCAATTCGTTTTTTCGATTTGTTCTTTGTTTGTTTTGCAGTCGAAAAGTTTCACATTCTCACGCCTAAATGCCGGCAATTCATTTGATTCATGTAAGCAGGCAAGGAGTTTAAAGAAACCGGAGACTGCGGCAGTTGAGGGAGGGAGCGGGTGCGAGACCCGAGACCGATGCCCAAGTTTTTCCCTGATGAAGTTTGCTGCTGGGCCATTAAATAAGCCATTACCACCACGCCAAGCCTTTGATAGAACTTAAACTTTAGCGGTTTGTTTTCAAAGTTTGCCTGTGCCTGTGATTTTCTAGTTTATTCTCTTTGATTACTTGATTTGTTAACGCATTCTCCAATTTCCATTCTCCATTGGGTTTTAGCATTTAATTTTTATGGAAATATTCTAAACATAAAGAGTTTTAAATAGATGGTTAAGGTTAGCAAAGGACAAAGGAACTCAAGTTCTCTAAATGTGGGGGACAACCTATTTTCTGCAGCATACATATTTATTTGCACCGCATTGCCAATCGATGGCAAGATATCAGGATTCATTCACCCCGCCAAGGGAACCTGAATCTGAGCCTATTTCCTTAACCCTATCCCTTTCCCTTCCTCACTCCCTTAAGGAGTTCAGTTTGCGGTGCACATTAAGCAATTGACCCATTTTGGCCACACAATCCCGATTGACAACTAGGAATTCAATAGCTTCTGACACTAGTCGCTGGGATCGTGTAAGAAGGAGTGGAAGGAAGGTTGGGGGTTGGAGGAACTCCGGTTTTTGTTCCATATTTTGTTTTTGTTGGGTTTGAGTTGGTCTTCCAATTCTCGTGTTATATATTTCCCATTTTAGCTTGCCACTTTTGCTAACAAAATTTAACAAGTTCCTTCCTCCGCCTGTTCCCACTCTCACTTTTGAGGTCCCTGTGTTGCTTCCGGCTTTGTTTAGTTGTTAGCTTGATTTCCTGGCGTGCCAAGTGAAGATATTTCTTTCCTGTCTCCTCGGAACCAGCCTTCTTTTGTATCTTTTCCCTGAAATACCCGTGCAGTTGCACGTTGCATTACTTGCCAATTGTTGTGTAACCATAAAAATGCCCATTTCCTGGGACATGGCATGTGCTAATGTTGAATAGTTGCTGGATACGCCTTAATTACACAAGTTCCTCGCAGCCTTCGAAGGGTGCGATACCTCATGTCCTTCGCTGCTTTACCAAATGTCCCAATATCTTCGAACAATATTCATTCCACTGAAATATAGCTAATCCCCCTTCGATTCACTTGAATAAAATTATGCAATGATTTCGAATTGAAATATTTTGTATACTATATGTATGTATTTATTAAACTTTGTATTTCGTTCATTCTCATTGCACTTGCGAGAGCCCTTTTCCCGTCGGCGAGTCTTAAAACTAGCAGCGGGGTCCTCTATCCCTATGCGGATTCATAAGTTACCATTAGAACATTATAGTGCCCCGAGAACTTTGTCGTGGCTTAGTGCGAATTTAATTAAATTTGAAAAAGTTTGCGCTGAACTAAGTTTGCAACTCGAGTAACCTTATCCATTATTGCTGCTTGTCTGCATTTTTAGGTACGTGCCATGGAGCAGCGGCTGAGTGAGTGGCCCAAGCCGCCGCCCCAGCAGTCGCAGCACCCCCAGCACCCACATCCTCATCCGCAGGAACAAGCCAGGAGCAACAGCTCACCGAGTCACCAAGTGGCAACAGCAGCTTCAACCGGAGCAGGAGGTTCTGGACCAGGAGCACCGCCCATTCAGGAGGCGGAGAAGACGATCACTTCTCTTGAGATCCAGGTGGAAGAACAACGGCAGCTGCGACTCCACGACGCCCGACAGATCGAAGCCAAGGCAGCCAAGATCAAGGAGTGGGTCAACAATAAGCTTCGCGATCTAGAGGAGCAGAATCAGTTGCTCCGCGAGCAAAACATCAAGTGCAACCAGCAGCTGGAACTCCTAAAGAACCACATAGCCAATCAATCGCAGCGGCACAGTATTGTGGGTCCCGTGAGGAATAGCCTGAGCCTCGACGTTCAGGACTTTGCTGGCGGCGCAGGTGGATCCAACCCGGAGCATCGGAGGAGGAGTGAAAGCCTAGATCCCCAGGAAATCATATCGAGACCCCTGACCAGTTCTTATCCCCATCACCAGCACAGACGCAACCTGTCGATGGAGCCGCAAGAGCTAGAGCGCAACCTGGTGGCTGCAGTGGATGGCCTGACCCTGGCCCCACTCTCAAGCATCTCCAGCAAGGCGCCAGGTTCCACTTCTGGAGTCGCCAGACCAGATAGCTCCGATACGGATACAGCTCACGACTATGCGGAGATTTACACTCCATCGTGCGAGAAGCTGCCCGCCTGGATGAAGAACAACCCGGCTCTGATGGCCAGTGGCGGTAACTCCAGCACCACAACCACTACGACAAGCGAATTCGGAGTCCCGCGTCCACCAACTCCCCCTCTCCATCGCTTTCCCAGCTGGGAGGCCAAGATCTACCAGGTTGCCAACGATGGACTGGCAGGCACGGGAACTGAAACAAGTACGGCGGAGAGTTCGGCCAGCCAGGAGCCAGATGTTCAAGAGGGAACAGGCACGGGATCAGGAACAGGAACAACGTCAACGCTGTCGAACGGCAGGAGACATGGTCATGGAACTGCCACTGGAACCGGAACCGGAACTGGAGATGGGCATGGCACTCTGAGCAGCACTCCGGGAACTCCACTGCCGCCATCCCGGCAACAACAAACCGCCAGCGGCGGCTTCTGTGATATATCCGTGCCCGTTTACGCAACGGTCAAGGGTCGAGCCTCGCAGATTCGATCGATGCCCTTCACAGGCGATTCGAGCGACGATTCCAGCGACGGGGAGGACCACGCGGTGATGCTCACCCACCACTCGCACAACTCCTCGAGCACGGACAACACCGAGACCTCTACCTCCGGGAGTGCCTCGAGCCCCTCGAAGAGCCTAAAGACCTCCTCGAGCCTGAGTCCGGCAAAGCGAAGTGGTTCGGAGAGTCCGAAGAACGTCAAAGGTCGTGGTAAGTAACCTACGACCCATGTCCCGTAAAACCCCGTCTAAGAACCCTCTGGCGTAGCGTAGACCCGCATAGAACTTGGCGGCACCTCCGAACACTTGATCCACCCACTAACACTTACAGTAAACACTCCGCAGGGATGGAAACCATCATCCTCTAACATCCTAGTTCCCTTATAATACCTGGTTATTGTAGATAGTTTTAAGCTTTTGGTTTTGGTACTCCTGGTTTACTTTCCCCCTTTCCTTACTGATAATTTATTGTAAATCTGATGAGTTCCCTATGGTTTAGTTTGGTTTGGAAGATTCCTTTTACCAGTTTGTAGTTTTTATTTTACCAATCATACTTCGTATGATTTAGACTACTTTATGTGTTCCATATTTATTGCTCCCCTACTCTCCTGCCCTTCTGCACCCCGAACCCCGCCAAGAAAAGCCTGCTCTCCCTCACCTAGATACCTAACCAGAAATGATAACAAGAAAACTAATTGTGTGCTCTAACAACTCGCGATTCTAACCACTTCTGCCATCAATCATACGTGTTCGACCGATTAACCAAATAACCGCCATTAACCTCTGACCTCCAGTCCACATCCAACCACGCACATCCACCACACACGCCAACCATATCAACCAGCATCTCCAACCGCTCCAATCGCACCACAAGCACCACACTCTGCCCTACAATCACCACAGCCACAACAACCTCCAAAACCAACACCACCCGATGCAAGGGGTACAGACGCTGCTGCCGCCTTCGACTGGCCAGAACACGCTGCCCCGCCCCCGAACGCCCACTAGGCGCGGCCACGCCCCTGCCCAACTCCACGCTCCCCTTCCCCACAACGCCCCCCTCCAGCACACGCGTGGCATAGTAATTTCAGATCATCTCTCCTTTGAATCAGGACTCTCGGACGACTACGCACTGCCTCCCGACGCCGTGTCGGAATCCACGTGCATGGACGCCTCGATGCCATCACTTCTCATGCGACAGTCGTATGTGGACTCGCCCAGCAAGAAGATCGAGTCATTGGAGAAGGTGAGTGCTATCTGTTAAAAAAAAAGAATTTATTTAAATCTGCCCCCGAATCCCATTCAGTCCATTGTATTCCTTAATAAATCTTATTTTTATTATAATAAAAAATAAATCATAAGTCAAATAAAGTGTCAAAGACCGTTCATATGTATTATTAAACTACGAAACTAATGCCGTTTCCTAGATGGGTCACCTGGCCAAGCTCGGTGGCAAGTTGAAGACCTGGCGGAAACGGTGGTTCGTCCTGAAGAACGGATCGCTCAACTACTGGAAGAGCCAACACGACGTGCAGCGGAAGCCACAGGGCCAGATCCAGCTGGACGAGGTGTGTCGCATTAATCGTGCGGAGGGAGCATCTACATTCGAGATCGATACGGGCAAGAAGGTGTACTACCTCACGGCGGACTCGCACGCCACCATGGACGACTGGATTCGGGTGCTGCAGAACGTGCAAAGGAGAAATGCCACCAAGCTGCTGCTGAGCCGCGACGACCAGAAGCCCACGGTGCAGGGATGGGTGACTAAGGTGAAGAACGGTCATGCCAAGAAGTGCTGGTGCGTGCTGCTGGGCAAGATGTTCGTTTACTTCAAGGCTCCTGCCGAAACTGTAAGTAACTTGTAATTTGATTATTTTCAAAGAAAATTATTTACACTTCCCCCATTCCCTTCCAACAGAATCCCCTGGGCCAGATAAACATGCGTGACGCTCGCGTGGAGGAAGTGGAGCATGTATCCGATTCGGACTCCGAGGAGCGCGAAGATGCCGCTCAGGATCAGGCGAGATTGACCGTAGCTATCTATCCGGCGCACCAGGGGCCGACCTATCTGATCCTCTCCGGCAAACCGGAGCGTGATAACTGGCTCTACCACCTGACCGTTGTTTCAGGCGGCGGACCCAGTGCCGGCACCCAGTACGAGCAGATCGTCCAGAAGCTCATGGAGACTGACGGCGATCCCAGTGAGTTTTCTACGCAAATATATATTGTAAAGGCAATCCAATATCCGTATGTGTTTTTTGATAATTCACAGACTGTGTCCTGTGGCGCCATCCCATTCTGCTGCACACCAAAGATACCATCTCAGCCCCGCTTTCGTCCATGCACACGGAAACAATGCAGCCGGAGGCCATAAAACTCTTCAAGGTGGGAACTAGAAGGAGATTTATAACTAATGAACAGATGTATTTGTGGATTAAGTGCTTTTCAAATTACTTAACTTTAATATTCCGATCATTCTACAAATTCGATACGTTCTTATTTCGCAGAGCATCCAGCTATTTACGTCGGTGGCTGTCAATCAGCCGGGCATCGACTATCACGTGGTGCTCGCCCAGAATGCCCTGCAGCACGCTTTGGACATGCCCGAGCTGCAGACGGAGATGATCTGCATCCTGATTAAACAGACCTCCAGGCACCTGGGCCAGAAACTCAGTGTCGGCGTGCAGGTAAACAAGAAGCTGGGCAAGCAAACGCGCGTAAGTTTTTCAGTTGCAAAGCTTCTTATGTCCCGAGAAATTCCCTTGAACCTATCCACCAACCACTCCACCTATCCACCCACCCACGATTTAGTTGAATGTCCTTAGTTTTTGGTTTTTGATGTAGAACTCCCCACCCCCCACTATCCCAAATACCCCACTAACAATTTGCAAGAACAGCCCGAAAAAGAAAAAGAGCATCGGAGCATGTGGGCAACTGTACGGAAGACGTGCAGCTACCACTCTGGTCTCAATAGGTATTTCTTTCTTTGCGATTATAGCCTACCAACCAAAGCTTTGCCTTAAGAAACAAGCTTACAAACGCCTTAAACTCAACCTTAACTTCATATGTGTCATGTGTAACTAACTCTTTATTGCCTTATACACCTTAAACTAACCGATTATTACGATATAAGAATGTATGCATGCTAACCTAACCATGTGGATCCTAATAGTTGTTTAAGTTCGTTCTAATACGTTTTCGGTTTTATCGGTTAAGTTTACTTTTCGTAGCGAACAGACAACAAATTTCCCCCATAACTGTCGACATGTATGTACATATAGCATTCAATACACAACTGTACAACTCTATGTGTATCCCTATCATTATTTAATCATTTAAAGCAAAGGATCAGCAAACAGCCCATTGTATAAAGTCATTGCTATAGATTTTACAAAAACCAATGAAATAAGCACACACACCTACGAATCTCCCGAAACAGAAACCACTAGAAACACAAAACCGATTAAAAAAAACATTAAAAAAACACAAAATAACGCAGAAGCTCATTATTTATATAATTCTCCAACTAATTTACAAACCAATTTAAAACACAACAAGAACGGAAGGCTTGGAATACCCTTGCAGATCAATTGCTCTCAAACCGTTTTATGTGGCAGCTACATATATGACGTAGAAAACCAATTTTATTTAATTTTTTAAATCGGCTTTAAGTTTTACTAAGAGTACACTTTTTTGAACAGTGAGCTAATTTAAAAATAACTGAGTTATGCAAAATTATAATACCCTCTGCAAGGGTATAATAAAAATCAAACATTAATTTAATCCAAAATACAAATCCAAGATTAGCAATTCAATTTGAGTTGAATGGGACTCCTTTTTTTATTCTAGTGTTTCTTTCAGATATTAAATTGCTGTGTTCATTTATTTAATAATTCGCTTTGAATGTGCTCTATTTATCTTTGTTTGTTCTCCCTTAAATCGTTTCGCGTTACGATATTTAACGTACATAACGTTGCACAAGAGTGCTAGCAGAAAACAACATTCTTCACAAAACCAAAACCAAAACCAAAACCGAAAAACATAAACAAAAATCAACCAATCACACTGTTAATTCTAATGATGAGTCACAAAAATTGATCCGAAAATGTTCTCTGGCTTCTTTATCTTTTTCTCTTCTCATTATTTTTGTCGCATTTCGTTTCGAACGTTGCGTTTCCGTTGAATGTGTTTCATGAATCGTTTTCCAACAACGAACGAACCGAACCGAACCAAACCGAACCGAATGATCTCGAAATTAATGTTACTACAGCAACTACTGTTGTGTGCCACCCAAAGCCTGTTCACCTGTGATACCCAACAGGCCGGCCACGCCCAAGCCAACGGCAGTTCGCCCACCTCCATACAGGTATGCGGGGAAATTTTTGGTCTACTAACCGATTGCAAACACTATCTGTTGTGCGAGTCCAGTTGTGTTCGATTTCAGTAGCAGTCTAGTCACGTAGTTAGCTCTCCTAACTCTCCACTTCTACTAACTCTAACTCTAACTCTGTTAACCAAACCCAACATACGAAATCAAACCAAAGGCGTCTGATCTAACCGATTTGATCCGCAGGCTCCCGCTGCTGCGCCCATCATCGACTGCAAGAGCAACCCGCCCGCCTACAGCTTCGTCCAGGGCTGGCAGCTCCTGGCCCTGGCCGTGTCCCTGTTTGTTCCGCGCTCGAGCCGCCTGCTCTGGTACCTCAAACTTCACCTGTCCCGAAATGCGGATACTAAGACGGAGACGGGCAAGTATGCTGCCTACTGCGAACGGGCTCTGGAAAGGACCCTGAAGAACGGAGGCCGCGAGACGAAGCCATCGCGGATGGAGGTACTTTCGATTCTGCTCAAAAATCCGTACCACCACTCGTTGCCACATGCGATACCTGTGCACATGATGAACACCACCTACCAGGTAAGATCAGGAGAGCACCTTATGAAATCAAAGCAAATATTGATCAGCAACTGACCAATTCATCTCTTCAGGTGGTTTCCTTCGATGGCTCCACGACGATTGAGGAGTTTCAGGCAACGCTAGCCCACGAACTGGGCACGAGAGATGCGACTAACGGATTCTGCCTGTTTAGTGACGATCCGATCGAGAAGGATCTTGAACACTACCTGGAGCCGCTGGCCAAGCTGTGCGATGTGATCAGCAAGTGGGAGACGGCACTGCGCGAAAAGGGATCCGGCAAGTTTGAGAACTCGCGTGTGATCCAGCTGAGCTATAAGAACCGCCTGTACTGGAAGCACACCATCAAATGCGAGACAGAAAAGGAGCGTCTGCTGCTGTGCTACCAGACCAACTCACAGATCGTGCAGGGAAGATTTCCTTTGTCGAGGGAACTGGCTCTGGAGCTGGCCTCGCTGATGTCGCAGATCGACATGGGAGACTACTCGCTGGAGAAATCCAAGGATATCGGAGTGGGACTCAAGGGTCTGGACAAATTCTATCCCTATCGCTATAGAGACGCCCTTGGAGCGGAGCAGCTGAAGGATGTGCAGGAGCTACTGGTGTCCAAATGGATGTTGCTCAAGGGTCGCTCCACATTGGACTGCGTGCGCATTTATCTTACCTGCTGCCGGAAGTGGCCGTATTTCGGAGCTTGTTTGTTCCAAGCAAAGCCGAGACAGAGTGAATCGACAGCCACAGCAGGATCTTCCCCAGTGGCATGGTTGGCAGTGGCCGAGGATGCCCTGAATGTCCTCGAGCTGTCCACAATGGCTCCAGCGGCTCGCTATCCTTACAGTTCTGTAATGACCTTTGGGGGTTGCCAGGATGACTTCATGCTGGTGGTTTCCCACGACGATGATGGTGGCAGCGAGCGAAAGCTTCTATTTGCGATGAGCAAGCCCAAGATCCTGGAAATCACTCTACTTATAGCGGACTACATGAACGCACTGGGCCACCCGGTTCCTGGAACCCCGCAAATGAATTCCCTTACGAGGAACGGCTCGCATCGCTCGCTGAGAATTTCCCAGCGACCGACCACCGCAGGTGGCTCGGCTGCGGCAACTGGGTTCTCCACGAACGCCACCACCACGGCCCACAACACGCTCAACTCCCATGCCACACACACGCTGAACTCCAACCACTCTCACACGCTGAGCAGCTCACACCACGCCGGAGGAGGCAGTCAACCTGGAACTCTGAGCTCCGGACATCACCAGCATCAACACCACCATCATCAGCAGCACCACCAGCCGGATATACTGAAGAGCACGCCGGACCACCAGAGGGTCAAGTAGGGGAGGACAGACCATTGAGAGGATGGAACCTCCTCCAGTGGATCAATCATTGTACATAGGCAGACATTGCGGATAACCCCCAGACATATGCAACTAAACTAATACATATGCGCCAGCCTTGCGGCTACAAATTTACACCTAAAACTAGAACGATATACAAGGTATAGAGAGAACGTAAACGTATATTTGAAGAGCGATAGCGGTAGCGGTAGCGATAGCAACTTGGCTTAGAGGCCTGGAATGAACTTCTTCTCCTTGCGCACCACTAACTAAAGTTCTTTCCTAAGCTAACACATCCGTACTCAAACTCTAAGCATAAATCGTAAACGGCATCAGCAGCCAGCATATATGAACTATATATATAATTTTTTTTTAATAGTCCTAAGCGCAGCCTACCCCATAATGAAAGAGGTATCTGGAAAAAGTAAACTTGTCCTTTCTTTTAGTTCATTTAAAACAAACAAAACTTAACAAGCTTAGTGCACATACGGAAACTATATATTCGAGTGTTTTTGCTCTTCGATGCTTTGTAATGAATCTCAATTTGTAATTGTCCCTCCATGCACAAAAACTGCCTTTGAATTTGTAGATGTTGGAGCCAAGAGTTAAGTTAAAAGGCGAGTCAAACCAAAACAAGCAATCTTGCGAGCCAGCATTAGCAGAAATCAATCGAACAACAAGAAGTAAATATTTTGTAAAGGATTTTGTAAGCCCAGTGTAGAGAAAACATCAACCATCCTCAAGATAGTAATACGAGTATATAGTTGACCCCTTATGGTTTCCGAGGAACGATTTTTTATGAACTACTTATTTAATTTGTATCTCGTGTCTGTGTGTAAACAACCTCACTCACCAAAGCATCAGTAAAAAGTTAATAATACTTGTACTCTCCCCGGTAATTATTTCATTTTTAAATTGTCCACATTATCACATGCACTCATATATATAGGAGCGTATACATGTATTTGGATTCAAAATTTAACAAAATTATACACTCAAAATTAACGTTTATACAGTGTAAATTGTAACAGCGCTTTTTTTCCTAATTGTAAAGATTTGATATTACAAATTTATATGCGCCGAGACGCTAATAACGAAAACTGAAACCAAACGAGAGAATCCTATTGGGACGAATCGAATGTCGGAAGCTTGTATGCTGATGTAAACTATATAAGCGAATGTATCACGTTACACTCCAGTGAATCGAAATAAATATATAAAGGAAAATTAACAATAAAAACTAAAGCCAACTATGTGTGTGCTTAATTATTATGGTACTATATGTTTACAAAAGGAAAAGGAATGGGGGCTAGTGGCACTATAAATTTGGATTTATTATATAACTGCTTTTGTTCTCAAGTTTTAAAGAGATTTAAATATATTTATTTAAAGCGACAAAAAACAAATTGTCTTTCTCTTGGCCGTTTTATTTTAATTATTTTACAATAATAGGATAATAGGAATAATAGGTACGATTACGTTGTTGTAATTTGTTGTAACGGATATTTGAATGGCTGAACTGATTGAGATGTTCCTTGGATTTAATATACCAGGCGAACAGAAACCGCAGCAAGCTCCCAACTCCCACTCAATGTGACTTCAAATAACCGTTGTCTCAAAATCTCTCATTACCCATGACCAAAATGAGAGAGCAACGGTTTTCCAAGCCACCATAAAATAGAAACAATAACAGATCGGGGACAGCCAACTGTTATTTCTGTTTGCCTGGTGCATTCAGTCTGGAATCCATACAATGTTATCCGATTTGAATGGCTTACGTTGTTGTAATTTGTTGTAGGGAAATGAGAATTGCTTAACTGAATGGGATGTTCGTTGGATAGAATGTACCAGGCAAACAGAATTCCCCAGCAGGTGACCAACGATGATATGTAAATGCAATCGGGTTTTTGATAACAGTCTCACAAAAATGATGGCATACTTTTGGGGGCGATTTAAATATTACGTCGGCCATTGCATAAAAATGTTGCATCTTTTGGGGATACCTCAAATTAGTACTAATGGTCGACTTTCTAGAGCTTTCTGTGGTACTTGCTTCCGGAAATCCCCTTCAATGTTAACAGATATTTGAGTTGAGTAACCGAATGGGCGTTTCCTTTGACTTAATGTACCAGGCGAACAGAAACCCCCAGCATGTGACCAGCGATACCATTTTGAGTTAAGCCCATCGGATTACTTACGAAAATCGTTTTAAAATGTAGCATACTTTTGGGGCCATATTAAAAATTCGCTCTTTGGTAGTTAGAAAAAAAGTCGCATCTTTTGGGGATACTTAAAAATGAGTGGCGCTTGATGCACTGTAAAAGTTTGAGATTTGCTTGAAAAAAATTTAATGCATCCAATTTATAGGGTATCAAATGGACAAGGAAACGAAAAACTGAAAAGGAAAAGAAAAGATGCAAGATTAGGGCATGCAGAAATCAATTTGATCTATTTTGGCCTGTTTTTGGTTTTCCAAGCCGAGCTGCTCGGACCAGTTCAGTTGTTGGCTTGTCAGCTTGGAAAAGGGGGCGGGCCAGGGGGCGGCATTGACCATTTGATCGGCCGAGCCACGCTCGTCAATGTCTATGGCAATGTTAATGGACTTGTCAGCGCCAGCAAGTATCCAAGGGGTTGTGCAAGGAGGTGGAGGCAGAGAGCTTGATCGGGTTTATGACACCCAGCTACAGAGTTTGGCATAACTAGTGCGAAATGTCTTTTTAGAGGCTTAAAAACTCCTTGAACATGAATTCTAACTCCTTTTTTTAACAATCTGAGAAAGTTTAATAGATTCATAAAATGAATTTAATTCGTGGAAAGCAATTCAAATATTTATTTTTAAAGAGCAAGATTTAAGTCTAGCTTTAAAGATACAAAATATAAAATGAAAATCGTTTTTCTTTTGAAACATGTCGAAAAATAAAAAATCGGTCTGGCGCCACCTATCTTATAATTTACAAAACATAGTACGACATCTGCTTACCACTTGGTGGCGCCACATTTGTTAGTACTAAAAATGGTTTGTGTCTTAACTATGAGTTAGTTTCGAAACCCAACAGCCCTGTGCTTTCATTTAAATTGCATTTGTACAGCCCTGAGATTATAGTGCTGGTTAACGAATAAATTTGAAATTTTAAAAATTGGCGCGTAGTGTCGCAAATTTAAATTTTTTCAATAATAATTAAGCGATTGAAAGATAAGAAATCCCATTTATATCAATCATAATCAGTCCGCAATCCGTGTCGCAGCAGCTAATTTGTTGAATGCAATGCCATCAATTGCGAGATTTTATCTAGCTCCAAGAAATAAATCATTTTCCTGACCAGCTTTCATAAATTTCGCCCCGCTCGGTCTTAATCGCTTGTATCTTTCCATCTGGTTAATTAATTTTGCCGCGATTATTAATAATATTTCGCACTTTTGCCTGGTCAGATTGCGAAAAGGATTCGGGCGATTGAGGGGATTGGAGGGGTCGGAGGGGTCGGAGATGTGTGTGGAGGGGTGTGAGCAATGATTATGCCACACACAAGCTCAGGACTCGGGTTGCATTTCCATTTCCAGTTTGATTTTCAATTTGCGTTCGATTGCCTGCGTCGATGGATTTCCTCCTTTGATTGCGGACCTCTCATCAGGCTGATTGTGGTCGCCTTTTCCCTCCACGCCACGCCCACTGCCCACTGTCCACTGTCCCCTGTCCACTGTCCACTGTGTAAGTCACACACAGCAGACACAGAAATGGATTTAATTCACTTGGAACTTGATGTTTGAGGTGTTTGAAACGGATTGAAATTATGTTCATTACATTTTTCCGCTGTGTGTCGCCAAGTTTTGGGTCTTAGGATCGGGGCTGCGCCATAAATTTCGTGATTTAGCACTCGCCGCATGTCCGTAGGGCAGACAAGATACAAAATGTGTGTCTCGAGATACACGGATATCTGTCAGCCATTGGTCATGGCCCCTGGGAAGACAATTTCGCGAAACTCGTCTGGGAAATCCTGCCCAAAAAAACACAACAAACACAAAGCAGCAAAGGAAAATATCGCTTTAATGACAGCCTGAAAAGGGGAAGAGGGGGAGGCGGGGGAAATGCATTTGCCAGGCCCGAGCAGGAAGTATCTGCTGCAGATCGACTCCGTCCCGAAGCCCAGACCCAAAACTCAAACAGACACCGAAAACTGAAACTGAAACCGAAACCGAAACTCAGACATCGACATCGGCGACAACTGCGAAGAGTGCGTAATTGCTTTTTAAGCCTGATTTGAGGCACGCCCTGCTTGTCTGCTTTTCTGCTTTTCTATTTTTCTGCTTTTTAGCTATTCAGCTTTTCTCCCCATATTTTGCCCCCCGGAAAACGCAACTACTTTGCTATTAGCGCTAAAAGCTGAGCTCCAATAAAAACAGTTGGTGCCTTGGCGGAAGAGATGTCGCCTTGTAAGTATCTCGAAGACATACATTTTATTTTGGCAGAAAGACAGAGCAAAACCCGCCCACACACAAAGTGTAGCTTGGGGAGCACAGAAAAAGGGAGTTTCATTCCAACCGAAAGTGTTAAAAGTCACACAGAAAACGGGAAAAGTCACTAGGAAATTGGTCTTAATTTTAGTTTGCTTAAAACCTACCCAAACTAGTCCAAGTTCGCCAGCGATAAGATGCGGAATCTGGAGTGTGTAATCAGCGTGAAAACGAACGATTTCGCGGCCCCAACTCCGCAGATAAAACGAATCTGACCAATCTGGCCAATCTGAACGATCTCTCAATTAATTAAACCTCCGAACCAGCCCTCCATCTCGTTAAGGCCACCGATTTTGAGCGATGTCAGACATTATTATTGTTATTGGTTTTGGACTTATGCAAAGTTCGCGCTTTCACAGTTTCGCAGGCCTCTCTGTCCCTTTGGTCATTGCGTGTCCATCTGCTTGTTTGCTAATGTTAATGTTAATGTAAATGTTAGCAAATGTCAAGACTAATATCGCTTTGGGCCCATTACAGGGTCTGGGCCAGAGATTGATCAGCTGGAGAAATGGCTGGACTGGCTTGGGGGCGGGGGAGGGCGTGGTAAATTAATTGGCTGGCTACGGGGGCGAATGGCGAAAGACTGGGGATTTGGTAGGAGTCACCTGGTAATTAAAATATCCCCCTTGGGCATTGTTTTCTGATGTAGGCAATTTTTGATAAAGCAAAGGTGAGCACGAAATTAGGGTTAATGAAATTCGAGCATTTCATAAAACACTTGTAAATATAATCAACGGGAAAACCCCAAGAATAAATAAATAAATAATTTCATATTCACTCGAATTTATAAGAACTTTTTTTTTTTATATCATAAAAACTAATTGTGACAATCTGCTTTTTATGTGTATTATTATTGCACTCTAATTATTTAATTTCTCTGAAGACATAATGCGAATAAAAGCGAATTATCCTTAAGGAAAATAATACTTTAATTTCATAGTTTCTGGTACCACAAATCCTTGATTGATCCTTGAACAACTTCATTCTGCAATTCCTTAGTTTGTATTCACTTTTTGTGTATCTTTCAGATACAACGTCACGTGCTGACCCCAGCGCATTTGCATCGTAACGGTAGCGAATAACAGTTGTTCGACATTTACCGGTTTGGTGGGGCACGCACCGAAAAGCAGCTGATCGATCGCGCGCGGTTCTCCCGGCAAGGGAAGGGAAGGGGCAGGGGAAGGGAGGGGAAGGCTCCCATTCATGAAATCGCGCTCTCTTCGGGGGAGCTCTCTGGGGGCTCTCTTGGGGGCCGCTCTCTCTCTCTCTCTTTCTCGCTCTCTCTCTCTCTCTGTGAACAGCTGGGCAATGCGCTGGCTTAAAAGTTTACGACGGCGCCTGCGCGCTGCTCATTTCGTTGATGGCGTTGGAAGCGAGCGCTTGGCCCACGTCGCGATTTTAGACGCCAGCGCGATTTAAACCGCGTGCTATCACCAGTACTATCACCCCACTACCAATTCAAATACCAACACCACTACCAACACCACTACCAACACCGACACCGACACCTCCCACCACGCCCCTCCAATCGTAAGGCTCGCGTGCGTGTGTGTTTTTGTTTTTGTTGTTGTTTGGGGAAGCGGGAAGCTGCCCGCTGCCTCCGTCGACGCCGACGGCGCAAGTCCTGTTAGTGCGTTTGCAACGCGTTTCTCGCGCGTTTCCTGCCGCCTCGCTTTCATTTTCAGTTTCCCTCCTCATTTTTCATTTTTCACTTTTGGATTTTGGATTTCGTACTTTTTTTTTTGTACACAAAAATCAATTTTTTTCGTATTTTGTTGAAGTGCTCGAAGTTGAAGTTGCCGAACGCGCCATTTCCGCATTTAGAAAAACTAGTGCTTGAGATAATTACGGCTCGAAACTCTAGCGAAATGCAAATTAATTACAAATAACCGAACGAAATAAGTTTTTTATTTCGGATTTTGATTCGAGAGTGTGCCTGTGTGCGTTGTTCCGCGCTAATAGTTTCCTGCATAACAACAACAACAACAACAACAGCAGCAGCAGCAGCAGCAGATATAGAAACAACTGCGGCAATAATAATAAAAACAACAACTACCAGCTAAACTAACTGGCCAAATAAAATTGTTGCGAAAGTGTTTTGCGTTGCATGTGGCAGAAAAAAAAACAACCGAAAAGAAAAAAGCAGCTGCCGCTGCTGCTGCTGCAAGTCAAGTTAACTTGTTGCCGCTGTTGTCTTTCTGTTGTTGTTGCTGCCGCTGCTGCTGCTGCTGCTGTTCATACCCAACAAAATAAATTTTATTTTTATGACTTTTATGCGAAGCCGATAAGATGACAGCCGTTACAACAATAACACTGCCAGCGAAACAGCAGCAGCAACAACTACAAACTGCAATACAATAGCCACAAGTTAGAAGGAAATATCTCTGCGGCAGGTCGAAGCGGTGATGCTCTGCATATTTTAGGATTATTTCGGAATACATCTGAAAGATGTGCATACACCCACGCAGTATTTTCCGCTTCAATTTCAATTAAAGTCTAAAGTCACAAGTCTCATTTAAATGCTGCAATAGAGTCCTGAAATTAATCAATCCCCGAGTTAGTGGAGAATTCCATGTACCACCCTCCGAGATTCAGGGTATTTACTACCAAGCATTGACTATGGAGCTGTGGAGTGCGTGACCCCAGCTAAGCAGCCCGTATCTGTATCTGCAGTCGTGTGTGTGGTTGTATCTCTGCATCCATATGGGCGACCAGACTCGCTCTTGCTCTTGGACTTAAAGCCAAAACCAAAAAGACCAAAAGTGAGGCCCAAAGCCGTCGATTCCCGAAAGTGAAATTTCACTTCGCAGTTGTCTCTCCCTTGCCCCATTGTTGCAGTTGTTGTTGTTGTTGTAGTTGTTGCGGTTGCAGCTGCAACTATTGTGACTTTTGCATTCATTACTCGAGTCCTATCAAAAGTGAAAAGTGAAATGCAACACCAGTCCACGATTTACTCATATTTCATTAGAATTCTCCCCCACACCCAAATCGCAGAGAGCACAAACGAGGAAATAAGAACATAACAAAAAATGGCCACAAGCAAAAGCGGCTGCAGGAGCAGCCAAGCAAGAGCGTCTTTGCATCCAGCAGATAGCAGAAAATCAACAGATACAACGAACTCCGCTAGCAGAGGATTAACACCCAGCCAGTGGATGATCTGCGGATGCCTGCTGCTCTTCTCGATGGCGTCTGTAACCATGGCCAAACCGCCGGATCAGGAAGCAGTTCAACACAACGGTGAGTTCAAAATGTATCTGTATCTGGTGTGTGGTATCTGTGTATGCAGCTGAAGCTATACTCGGAAAAACATCACACTTAAATCTAGAAAGTTGCCAAAAGAAGTTCGCTTTATATATTTGTTATATATAATAATATTTGAATAATTAGTATGAAGAACAAATTGAAGAACCAGAAATATGTCCTTCTCTAATATTTATATTTCCTGGACTCCAGATCGATTTTATTTCTTATTGTGTATCTGCATCCGTAGCCCGTGTATCTTTTGCTGTTGCTCTTGCTGTACGTGTATCTGTATCTGTAGCTGTGACTTAATTAGCTAGCTGTGAAAGTGAAACTTTTCGCTGCGCTTTGTTTGGCAGCTGAGAATTATGGGGCCAGAGTCATCAACCGTCGGCCAATGGCCAATGGCCAATGGCCAGAGTCGGAGTCGGAGTCAGAGTCAGAGTCACAGAGTTTGAGAGTTTCAATGTTTTGGAGTCCCAGTCCCAGTCTCAGTATTTCAGAGCTTCAAGTTGGGATCAAGTCGAGCTGATGGCTTTGATTTGTGGCAGCGCTTTCACTTTGTCAGGTTTTGTGTTTTGCTGCTCAGCTCAGCGCACAGATTTTTGTTTTTGTATCTTTCGAATCTTGTTTGGAGCGGCTCAAGTCCCGTTTTGAAGGTTAATTCTATCAGCGGACGCCGAAAATTACACATATCGTATTTCGCTAAAGGCGATTACAACATTTGTCCGTGGTTTTCAGTTCAATTAAAAGCTCACAACTCGGCTTACAAACGCCAGCGAGTCGAAGGGGGAGGGGAAGGGGGTAGGGAAGGGGAAGGGGGAGGAGAAGTGAGGCAAATACTGAGCTCGAGTTGCTAATTTGTCGGTAACAGTTGAGTAAGCCGTCTAAAAACAAAAGGGCGAAAGAAAGCCAGCAAATTAATCAACGAGATAGAGAGATGGGAGTAGATGAAAGGGGGGAAGGGGGTTCAGGGGAAGGGGAAAGGGGCAACGATATGTCGTACACCTCGTAAAGACAAAGACGATGCGATGGCAGAAACATTTTCCCAGACATCTCGCCGCGCTTACGACATCTTCAGCAATTACTGGAAGAGTTGTTGTCTTCTCCTTCGGAGTGGGATGAGGGAGGGATGGGACTGAGACTGGGACTGGGATTGGGACTGGGACCCGGCAAGACCCACAGACCGCATTTTCCATTGCTTCCGTAAGTTAATTTTCCTTTGTTATGGCCAGACAACTCCATCCTCCATCCCCATCCCCATCCTCCATCTTCCCAGGCAATTTCCCTCCGTCTCTGTGTCATTATGTCATTGAGCGAATGGTGAGCTGTGAGCCATGTAACTTTTCCATTAAAAGGTTTCCCTGTGACATTTTCCTGCCCACAAAAAGAAGAGGGAAAACAAAGCAACACCGACAGATAGTTGGGGTCAAAATAATGGGAGAGCCGAAAGATGCCAGTCATGTCGGGAGATCATGTTCACTTTTAAATTGATTAATTCGAATGGTCTTAATAAAAATGCATTGGTAGAAATAAAAAAAATAGTTGTTAAACCATAAAAAGGGGTCTTATAAATACATTTTTGAAATTCACTGATTCAACAATTCAAAAACAAAGCGCGGCCATTAATGTTTATCTTTATGTTGCATAATAAAAACAAGTAAGAACGTTACAGTCGAGTTTCCCGACTGTTACAGACCCTGTATAAAAAAAATATATATATATATATATATATATTCACACCGAATCCGGTCTGGGATTCGAACCCAAGATCTTCGCGTTTTAAGTCGAACGTCGTAACCATTCGACAAACCCAAACTTTTTGAACCGACAGCTAATACAGTATAAATATATTGAAGACGCACAATTCATACATATGTATATGAAGGTAGTGGCAGCGCAGCTGCAGCGGCACTTCCGAGAAAAATCAACCACCGAACGCAAGCGATTTACCGTTTGTTTGCGCAAATAAACAGATTTTTTGTGTTTAGCGCCTGTAAACTTTAAGTATTTATTGTGCGCTTT
>JAJJHY010001290.1:11859534-11874099 GCA_021224005.1 Drosophila setifemur
ACGGACGGACGGACGGACGGACGGACGGACGGACAGACGGACAGACGGACATGGCTATATCGACTCAGCTCGTCATGCTGATCAAAAATATATATACTTTGTGGGGTCTGCCACGCCTCCTTCTGCCTGTTACATACATTTGCACAAACTTAATATACCCTTTACCCTTTGGGTACAGGGTCTAATAAAGCTTAAGATACAACACAAGAATGCATTAAAATAACACTGCTAACACTAAAATAGCAAAAACGCTTAGAACTCAGAAAAAGCTACATTCATCAGCACTCATCAATAAAAAAGTGCATAATGTCAGCTTTTCCCGCTTACATAAATGCTCAATGATGAACTTTATCTCTTCCACAAGGCTTAGTAATTCATTTACAATTAGAGACTTCATAATCTGGGATTATGGCACTTGCACAGATGAAACATCTTGAGGCACACTCGAGGTCTTTGTTTTTAATGGCACCACAATTGGTTATGCAAATGCGCAGCTCAAGTCATGTTCTTTTGCCTTTTGTCTGGCTGAGATTCAAAACTCCAAACTGAATCTGAATCTGAGATGTACTGTATGGTACATGCAGTGGAGACACCCCTCGGATATGATATGTGTGTCCCAATACTTTTGGCAACTCATTGGGCCAAAGTCAGAGACCACAAGATTGCATCACGGCCACCTTGTGACAATTTCCCAGGCCCTCGCTTGTCAAAGAGATCGGAGCAATCTGGCCGGGCTAACCCGAAACCCAACTGAACAATCCGAACAATCTGAACAATCCGAACAAGCACTGATGATGACGCCCCCCATTTTGGGAGCCCAGCTCTTAGTTGGAGACGTGTAATGATCGCGCTTTGGATCCAATTGAATTCGAGAAACGAGGCGGCAAATGCAACCGGGGCATACAACAATTGCCATTCATTTGCACAATGAATGAAATTTAATGAGCGCGGCTCGCATAATACAAATAATACAAATAATACAAATAATAAGTATGCGAAATAATAAGTGAAAAGGCAGCCGTAAGAGGCACACAAATCTTGGCCATAACGTAATAGCCGAAAAGGCAGAAAAAGACCCGAAAACCGAATCCAAAATCAATGTGGCATGCAACTCAATATGTGTGCAGAGGGAAAAAATAATATATATATTTCGAGCTTAGAGTTTTCAGTTGAATTGTAATAAATGTATCTAAGCATGTTAATTTATATATATGTTCAGTTACTCTTGATATTTTATTTTTCGTTTTAAAATAAATGATCATCCCCTGAATATATAAATATTTTCTCTATCTGTAGGGCTTTTCATATGCGATTTATTATTTGTACAGCTCTTCGATCTTTCATTTCCATCTGCCTGGGCTACTGCATTTTGCTACCACTCGGCGGTTGGCTTCTTGTTTCTTTTTTTTGTTGGTTTCTATTTTGTATCTGTTTTGTATATACTTTGTATCTATTGGATTTTGTAGCGCCTTCTGGGTGCAATAATTGTGGCCGTGGGCGTTGTTGCGGTTGACAGAAGATCGGCGACGGCAATATGACCCAATACGATCAATTGGAATTGGAAAACTGGGAGAGAGGGGGATAGGGGGGGGGGGAGGAATGAGGCATGAGGCAGGGAAATGCTGCCAGCTGATTGCTGTGGGAAATTTGGTTGGTTAATCAGCCCACATGATGAAAGTGTTTGGCAATATCTTACACATAATTCAGTTGGTTTGTTTTACAGAAAACAAAAGTTAAAGATTCGATTTTGCAATTCATTTCATTTGCATTTGCATTTGTCCAAGGACTCGCAAGTTGGTTAATTGTTTTAGAAACTTATCCCAAAAAATAATATCTTTTGGAGGGGATTCCCTCGACTCGAATTAGTTCGCAGCTTGCGGTTTTCTTGATCTTTGCAGTTAGCATTTGGCTTATTTTTTCGGGGCTTTTGAGCAGGCCGTGAAGGCGTTTTGCCTTTTTGCCTTTTTACCTTTTTGCCAGCAATTAACATTTCGAACTTTGGCCGAACGACTGGCCTGGCCAAAAGTAAGTACATTAAAATTGGAACAAAGCCCCAATTCGCTTAGTGCAGCTTCGGTTTTGGTGTCCGTGTTGTTTTTGTTATCGTTGGCCATTGTGTTAGAGGCTGTTAAATTTAAATGGTGAGTCTTAACCTTTAAATTCGGCAAACTGTTTGAATGGGAACCGCTCGACCGAGTGTAATTACACACATTTTCGGGCTCGGTGTGTTTGCGTTCCGTTTTTATTTCGCTCGTTGGGCAATTGCGATTTGAAAATGGAAATCAAAGGCAAATCGCAGTCCAAATCGGACCCGAAATCTAAATAAAGGCCGAAAGAAATGCCGCCATCAATCAACTGGGCAAACTCTTTTTTCTTTTTTTTTTCGCTGTTTTGCTGGTGTTTGGTGTTGGTGTTTTGGCCAACTCAATTGGGCAATGGGCGGCAAGTTAAACAAATGACATCGGCAAACGGTAGCGACAACCCGCAATCGAATCGGTTTGGATAGAGCAAATTGAACCGATCCAATCCGATCCGATCCGATCCGATCCGATCGTAGATCATCGAGTTATGCAAATGCAAATTTAGCGATCGATAACTAACACTCGCCCCGCTGATTCAATTTGCGGGCAGCTCGGTCCCAGAAAACGCTTTACATAATCGCATTTTCTGGCGGGTGGTGCGGCATTCGCGGTGGGTGCATAATTAGCCCAACTCATTAATATCCCTCGCCGACTTAATTCAACAGCAAAAATCTCTGCTCCACATTGGGCGAAAGTGGCGGGCCAAATTAATCAAAATCAACAGCAGACCGCGGCACATTTGAAATCACTTTTTTCCCCGTTTTTTTTGTTGTTTTCAATCGATTTTATTTGCAACATTAAATAAATTAATGAAAATGTGCGACCTGCTGGGCGGGAGGTTTTTACAAACATCACAAGTCGCATAAAAATACACTTCATTTTGGGGTGTTGGCGGTCTTGGTTAGCGGGTTGTTAATGGTTTTTGTTTATGGTCGAAGACTTTGCTGGTTTTACAGGCACTTTGAGGGGATTATGTGGGTAATGTGGATAGTATAGGTGGGCGTTCTTAGCAAATATGTATTTAAGTGTATTTTGTGTAATTTAAAATAACAAATTTTGGTATGAAATAATAGCCCCTGTGGATAACTTTCAGTGTTTCCATCCGAGAGTATCTCCTTTTCGCGTTGCTCACTTTCATCTGGGAAAAATAACATATATAGTATGGACTTCCTCCGGGCTGATTAATTGCGTTTTGTGTGTTTCGCTTTCGTCCTAACATTTCGACTGCGATTGCAGTTACAAGCGCTAAACTTGAGTTTATTTTGTGTGTTATTTGTGGGCCTGTGCCTCGGATATTTGGCGCAATTTGCTGAACGTTTTGTTCGAGCTCAACTGGCGCTGTGTCTGGTGTCTGGTGTCTGTGGCAATCGGCTAATTCGAACTTAATGATGTCTTCTTTGGCTTTCGCAGGGAAACACACAAAATAAAGCAGCTGGAGCTGGGCTGAGCGTAATTGCTCGCTGCGTTGGCCCATTGGACAGTTTGGCCATTTTCGACACGCACCGCTGGCCATTGCCATCAATCACGCCAGAGTTCCATTTCCATTTCCCGAAACTCCACGACCCGAAAATCTCCGAATGGATCGATCCGACCCGATCCGATCCGATCCGATGGAGAGGTGAATGCAAATTGCGTTATGCGCCATGCGTTTGAGCCCATAATGATCGGTTAGGGAGTGTTGCAATCGCCTCCCCAAATCGAAGCCCTCGTCGACCCCCGAAAATCAATCAGTTGGCCAGTTTCGCAGCTGCCGAAAAGTCAGATTTCCGATTTGGGATGGAGATGAGGATGAGCCAACCGTTGGGCAAACAACCCAGACCCTAGCCCATCAATTGGATGGGTTGGGACTCGGTTCGGTTGGGCTCTGGATGGATGGATGCGACTGGCACTTGCCACTCGAGATCTGGCCCTCTGGCCCCAGGGCCCGAGTGTTGTTTTAATGTTTCCCCCACTTTCGACGGTGGCATCGAGTGCGGCACTCCAACCCTGATTACAATGTTTCAAAAGAGCCCAAATACATCATTATTATTATTAATAGTAATCGTAATAGTAGTAAGGGGGCCGACGCAATGCCGGAGACAGCTGGTTGCCGGACGGCTTCCATCTGCCCCTGCGCCGTTTAAGCCATTTAGTAATCACTCATGACCTGCCAATCAAACTGATGACTGAGATTGGTTTAATGGGAGGTTAACCCGTGATTTGCGACCCCCTAGTCAACAGCAACAACTGGACATAGAAAAGGAATGTTGTTGGTGTGGGACACTTCTTAAGCGGGGGTTAATTCCCAGTCCCAGTCCCAGTCCCACTCCCAAAATAAAACCTCTTGCTGCCAAATTAAGATCTTGGCTCGGAGGCATTTCGTGTCTCTTTTGGCCAAATGGTTGTTGTTAGCTGCTCGGCCATTAGATTAATTGCACAACAAATTACCACTAAATGCCGCAGCGCGACAACTGCGAAGCGGAAAAGGTATTGGCCCGCGTATATATTTCAGACGTGGCAAGTTAATAAAACTAAATAATTGCCCCCCAAATGCGGGGCACCGGAGAGCCAAGAAAATGCCATGGAATTTGCATGTGTGTGGCTAGGATCGAGAATGGAGAATCGGAATCGGAATCTGACTCACTTTTTATTTGGCATTTAGCGAATTTATTTATAACAGTGAAAAAAATAATATTCTGTAACTATCAAAAATCAAAATCAAGTTAAAAGGGACTTTTTAGTATTATTTAAAAAACCAAGAAATTTGGCTAATTTTTGTCTGCTTAAAAAATAGTTAGTTAGAAGCTTGTATTAGCCAAGAAATAATCATCTTCAAAGAGTTAGCAAAATTATTTTCTGTGCGATTTTCGTAGTTTGGAGACGGTTTTGGTCGCCTAACCTTCACCTTGTTGGCCAAAATGACAAAAACAAAACGAATTGCGCGAAACAGTTTGCTGCACATTCGACACCGTCCGTTGTCCGTTGTCCGTCGTCCGTCGTACGTGCCATGGCCCGCAGTTCCAGGCCAGAGTTTTGGCCAGTTTTGGGCTTTTGGCCTGGAAACGTGTTTGGGCTGACTCAGTGTTCAGTGTTCAATGTTCAGTACTCGATACTGGGTACTCGGTACTCAGTGCTCCAAATGTTTACCTCAGTTCGCTGGCTCACTACTTTACTCAGTGTTCACTGTTCAGTGTTCACTGTTCGGCGGGGCGAATGAGATATCATGGCATATATCACGCATACGCCAAGTGTGCAATTGCAACCTAATTAACCATTCAGGCAGACAAACAGACAAGCACACAAAGCGCCAAATAATACAAATAAATAAGAAAACCGAAGTCATAATGGTCTGACAGTTGCCCGTATTCCATTTCATTTTGATTTCATTTGATTTGATTTCATTTCACTTGCCGCTGACCGTCAAAAATTGCCAAGAAAAAAATTGGACTCTGATTTGGATTTGGAGGAGGGGAGGAGAGCAGAGCTTAGGGCGCGTGCGCCCTTGTCTGTAAATATTTTGAAAGGGTCCCGGGTCTGGGGTCTCCGGGGTCTGGGGTCTCCAGTCTGGAGCCAATCGGATCGACAGAAATCAAATCAACTCGAATCGAATCGAATGCGATCCAAAAGCCGCATCGTTAATCATTGCGGTATTTCGCACAGATCTTAATAGAGGGTGTGTGTTCGAGTTGATTGTGATGTGTTTCTGATTCGCTTTTGATTCCATCGCCTTTCTACTTGTACAGCACGTGCCTGGAACTTGGTCATTTATTATTATTGTTGATAAAAATAGTTACGCGGTTTTTTTCTAACTGGGAAGGAAGGAGGGTTCTAAGCCTACATATATTCTTTGGCTAACTGGATTTTGCTGTGAATTTCCATGTTGTTTTCAACACTACAATAAACAACCGTAGCAAGGTTACAGAGTTACAGTGTTACAACGTTAGTGTTTAAGCACTTGATTGACTGGCACATGCAATCGTAGGGATACCGAGACAGTGGCCACGGAGATATTTGTATCGATATACTCGTCGGCCAATCCACCGCACCCAGCAACTCGAGTTCTGAACGACAGCACCCACTCGAAGGTGCAGTTCGGGGCATTGCAAAAGTCAGAAGTACACGGAGTAGATGGATAGATGGATAGATACAATGCAAAGGCACTCATGAGATTCGATGCCCAACGAAGCGCTCACCCAGCCAGTGCACAATGATCAGTGAGGCGTACTAGCCGAGTCAGTCAGTCACTCCGTCAGTCAGTCAGTCAGTCAATCAGTCAAACGATTCAGCAGAACAAAGTATGGAAAATGCGAAAAACCTCAGAAACAAAACGCAGCTAACTAGCCCGTCCTTGGCCAGTCAGCATTATATATAATTATATCTACAAATTCTTCATTCTTTATATTCTTTATTCTTCATTCTTCATTCTCGTGATCACGAGGCTCCGATAGGGAAGAATTTCAGCCAGCATTAGCGGGTGTTTGCGGTTGTGAGACTCATAGTCAGACTGTGGCTTAGACAGACTTCTACCAAGGCACTTAAAGTTGGCTTTAATGAGAGCTAACGATGGGAAAAGTGTTCCCTCGAGAATGATTGCGATACAGTAATTTATTGCCACACCGCGCTGTGTGAACTAACATAATTTTCAAATGAGGTAATTGCGTCCCTCCATATGACTGTCTGTCCGTCTGTCCGTCCGTCCGTCCGTCCGTCTGTCTACTCCTTTATTTTGTGAGCATGTGTGGAAGACCCTGAGGGTCGCACACATTTATGTCAGGCAGCAGTTAGCAGACTCATAAATAATATCTAAAAGAGCCATTTAAATGCTATTATTGCGACTGCGCGACTGTGCGACTGCAACACATGAACCAGCGCAAAACTCAGGAAAACTCATGCTCCAACTGCTCCACTGCAACTGCGCTTGGCCAACCACCGAAGCCACTGAGCCACCTCACCACCGCACCACCTCTCCGCAACCACCGAACGGCGAGCCACCGCCAACTCGACTGAGTGAGTGACTAACTGGCAGTTTCATTAGATTAATAATGGTAACAAATACACATAATGGAGATCAAGTGCCAGCGTTTTGCTGCCAGCCAATAATACCCTGCAATCAGATCGGATCGAGGATTTAGCTCCGGGTGGATTTATAATGAGAAGAATGAAAAAAGAATTTCCTGCTTCGAACGGAGTGAAAGCTTTTCAAGGCCCCCCTGAAATCGTGAAGTATCTATTTATTAAGAATATGATTTTACAACTCCCAAGCAAACAAACATCGAACATTGCCTAATCTCCTAAATGGCCTCCTAATAAACATTCGATGTACATTTAAGATGCAATCAAATTTAATTTATCAGATCGGATGGGCTGGTAATGTGCCGTGTTCTCAGTATCTCAGTATCTTTGTATCTCTGTATCTCTGATCTCAGTATCTCCTACGTTCCGATGGCATTTTGATGTTCGTGAAAAGGCATAACAAATCATTTCTACACACAGATGTTGGCCTGGCTAAGGCTAAGAATTCACGAGCCAAATGTTTGACATTTAGCTGCATATGATGGCATTGTTGTGCGAGTATTCTTGGCTTGGTTTTGACATTGAAGCTCATCGTGGAGCGAACAAAAACATTAACAAAAACAAAAACAAAACAAAAAAAACACCAGCACGGAGGAGATCGTTCGACAGGTCTGCTCTGCTAATAATTTATGGCATTTCCACACTGAAAAACGATTTATCGAGAGAGCCGGCCTAAGGTCAGGCATTAAGTAATTGTTGTTTATTGGAAAATGTCATGTTCAATTGGTAGATCGGGCCAATGGCCAATGTCGAATCCAAAAGTGAGGAACAGGTGCCATTCCCCATCCCATTCCCACTTCCATTTCAATTTCCTAAGGTTGGGCCCCCGGGTTTTCGGATTCAACTTTTCGGTTTTATGGTTGTCGGTTGGCGGCATTACAACACTTAACGCATTGTAAGCCATTAACCCAGACAATAGCCCTGATGTCAGCCGGAAACATATATACCAACATGGGCATAGCACACGAACCTGGCCCCAGGGGGGGCAGCGGGCTCTAATTACGAGCGAAAAGCGGTCTGGCGTAAAACTGCAGCTTAATGAATCACTTCAATGACAATGCCGGGGTCAAAACCGGCCTAATGATAACACTAACACTCTTAGTCGAGGGCCTAATGAGAGCGGAGATCTGGGGAGAACGGCTAGGGTTAAGAATGGCAACTGCCACTAAATGGTGAGGCGAGACTTTTGGGGTCACCTTGGGCCTGGCCAGGGGGCGGGGATCCAATTAAAGTTACAAAGCCATTATTAGATATTCGTATTACACGAAATTAATTGAAATACCAGCCATGATCCATGGCGATTGAGTACAAGAGGATACGGATTGTAATTGCCAATCGGATATTTGGAACTAATTAATTCTAGATGGAGATACCTCCGTTCAGTAATAATATTACTATCTATCTATCGATGAAGGCATACTACCTACAAATCTGCAGATACATTTCCCGGCTATTCAGTCGTGTTGTGACTAACTTTGATTTATCGAAGCAGCAGATCCGCATCTGGGAAGGAGGGAACGGGGGAAAGGGGGAAAGGTAGCCGCGTTAGATATAAGATACTCGTAGAAGGCAACTCAATTAAAGTTCAGGCGGTGAGGCAGTGAAGTTGTCATAAATAAAGGCAGTAGCCGGAGACAGTTTGAGGCGGTCCAAATGGGTTGGATGGGTTGGATTGGCGGGATGGGATGGGCGGGATGGGGTGGGGTAAAGACACGACGTCACTTTATGGATGCTATTTATAAGACAGGCACTCGGCAGACCCATAAATCAGCTGCACTGCACTCCGTTGAGTGGAAGATTTATAAATACGAAATGCGAAATGCGAAATACGAAGCACATGTACATAAAGTCGAATTGTTTATGCAGAGCTTATGGCGATCATGTTGGCATGCCTGGCACGAAACTGTAACTCAAGCTCAAGACTACAGGCTGAGATTGAAATTGAATTCGAAACTTAAACTGAAACTTAAACTGAAACTGAAACAGAAATCGAAACTGAAACCGAAACCGAAACAAAATTGACTTGGCTCATGGCTAAAAGATGGCTAATTGCCGAGGGACGTGTGTGATTGTGTGTAGAAATTAACTCCAATGCTAAAGTTAGAGCACGTTATTCAAATCGGAGCAAACTCATTTATCAAGCGGCCAACAATTATGGCCAGGCTAGCAGTTACCAACAGCCAACAGGCTGCCTCTTCTCTGCCATAATTGTCTTGAGCTAAAACGCAAAACTGCGAAACCCAAAACGAAACCGAAACCAAATCGAAATACAAATCCAAAACCCATACCGAAACCGAAACAAAGACATTCTAAATGATTGCTGAAATGGTTTTAATTCTATGTCATTTGTTTTGCAGCGAATTGAAAATTGCCATCTGCATGCGGAATGAGCGATCAAGCCATAAAATCGCGAATACACAGTATATACTATACTATATAGTATGGTATGAACCTTAACCGATTTGATGGTGGGTTGTGTGCGGCGCATAATTGAACCACTCCCACCCACCAACCCACCAACCCACCAACCCACCAACCCACAACCCACCGACCACCACCCCCAGATTATTTGTCCTTGGGGAATCGAGTCGAGTTCGTGTCTTGAGTCTTTTGTTTCGCATTGGTTTTCCCATATTTACTTATTTGATTTTTGTTTTCCGATTTTCAGTTTTAGTGTTTTTGTGTGTGTTTTTTTTTTTTTTGGGTGCTTTGACATTTGGAACGCCGCAGAATTCTTCTGCCTTTGTTGGTCAAGTTAAATGTCATCCGCTTGCTTTGAACTTTAAAGTTCAAGTGTGCAGAGCCCGTAGAATATCAGTATTCTTCTCCCAGATGGGTTGGGCCTGGCCCAGAGCCCGACTTGACCCGCATCCCGCCAGTGCTGACCAATGCGGAAGCCAACTGCCACTTCGGCTCAGGGAAGAGGCATTTGGGATTTGTGATTTGGGATTGGTGTGGATTGGTGTGGAGGCAGGGCCAAGGCAAATGGAGCACTCCCAGCTGGCAATCAGCACGAATGATGGATAGCTCACAAAACTAATAAATAAATGTTGTATTCAATTTCTGTTTATTATTTCGTGGATTTTATACTGCTAACTTAGGTGGAGTCTCTTTTTCATTCTGTACTCGTACATTTCATCATTGAACTGTTATTCTAATTAATGTTTAACCCATCTTTAAGCCACAATTTCTGTCTCTGCACATTTGGCCAAGGGTAGATCTGCGATGAATTATGACTCGTAGTAGTACTGATTTTTCGGGGCGTGCCCCTCCGCAAACTGAAACCGAATCGCTTGTGGCAACCTCGACCGACGGATTTTCACAGCCTCCAGAGGCGATGAGAAAAATGCAAATTTAATTATGCCCCAACAACAGCGAACAGCAACAGCAAACATCGCAAATGGCAGTCAAGTTTACTTGTTCGTTGGCTGGCTGCTAGTTTGTTTGTTTAGTTGTTTGGTTGTTTGGTTGTTTGGTTGTCTAGTTGTTTATTTGTTTGGCTGTTTCAGATGTGTTGTACCCCGATTGTTGTGCATTTTTCATTAATTTGGTGGCTGGGTTGCTGGGTTGCTCGGTTCGGTGTCACTGCGACGAGGCACTGCCCAGCTGTCCCAGACCATGGCATAGAAACCATATATTCTAGCATAATGATCACTCGCGCACCCACTCGACAAGAGAACACAAACAACAACAAGTCGGAGCCCCTTAGATGGATACACCCGATCCCCCACCCGATGGATAATTTATAGCATCAGCATCAGCATCAGCTACAGCTCCAGCTCCAGCATCGGTCTTTGGTCGTGTAAGCATCTTTGCGAGCAATTACTATTGACAATTAATGGGCAGCATGTGCTGGCCAAGTGGTTTATCTTGAAATGCGATTCTCGACTCCACTCTCGAGTAGAGTCGACTCGTCCGAGTCGATTTTTCACAGCCAAGTTCTATGGGTCTCCTCTGGCCTCCCCTCCTCACAAAAAATTAAAATAAATCAGTAGAGACAGGCCGAAGCTTCGAATACCCTGACGGAGAAATTACAAGGTATTCGAAAGAATATGACATAAATTATCCTCCAGAACAACAGTCCCCTGTCGATCGTGATGAATAAATAATTATTACTTAGATTCTGCAAGTTTCCTATGGCCATTCCAATACCCCTTGCCAGGGTATAGAATATCGAAGCATACTGACATTGACCGCTTGCATCGCCGGCCGGCGCAGCTCAGAAACTTCGGGCTGAGTCATCATCATTATGCCCAATCCGATGGATGCTGGGGATGCTGAAGCTGACGCTAAAGCTGAGCTGAAGCTGAGCTGAAACCGAAACTGAAGTCAGAGCCCGGCCAGATTCTTTTCGGCCAAGTCAAGTGCAATCGAATTGCAAATGAAGACAAATGAAGTGGCTGGCTAACTGCAGCTCCAAGGTTGCCTCGCCTCTGAATGCGGAAAACATGACAAGAAGTTGGTAGGAGGGTAGGGTAGGATAGGAAAAAAGATCGTAAATGAAATAAAACGCGGTGCACAGACAAAACTGTCATTAAAATGTAACATAAAAAGCGGCTAATTGCGAACATTTTTGTTATGTATTCAAGCTGCTAAAAACGACCTCATAAATAATGGACACGACGACAACTGTCATTATAAAAACGCAACACCCTCATTCTGGACTGAGGCTGTTTCCCGGCGCAAATACCAAAGGTTGCGGAATGCTCCGAGCCAAGATTAATAATAAGGATGTGAAACTAAAACCAATCTTGGCCTACCCCATAACAAAGTTAATGGTGGGATGTAAAAATTAACTGGTCTTTTTTAAAAGATAGTTTATTTTGTGCATATATAGTACACAGATGGGAACATGTGCGACTGGCCGTGACTTACAAGGGTCACAGCTTAGTTGTGCCTTGATGGGATTTGATTAATGCCAATCCCCCATCCCCCATCCCATCCCCTCAATCACATTCCTCACCCCAAAAACCTCAGCCAACCTGTTGTGAAAGTGGCAATGGTTGGGTTGGGAAATTATGAGCCAGAGCTCTGCAGGAAAATGGTGAAAATAAGAGGCACCGTTTCAGATACAAATACAGAGGAGGCCCAAGGAGACGGAGACGGAGTAGGAGACGGAGACGGAGACACGAAACAACCCACGACGACCCGATCTGTGTTTACACGCATGCGCCGCTGTAAGTGCCAACAAAGTGCCGGAAAATTTCATGCCGCAGCTGATGAGTTGCCACAGGAGATGCCGTGTGGGTAATGAGAGGGGAAAAGCGGGGGAAAATTCGGGGAAATCGGACTCAGACGGAGTCTGAGGTGGCGACTGCAACTTCAATTTCGGGGAGTGCCCCGGAGCAGCGAGTGCCTCGAAGGCGATGGGGAAAATGGATAAGAAACGAAATGAATACCAGGAGTGAGTGATGGAGGGGACTTCGGGGAAAACTCGAGGCGAGATTGGCCGACAATTTGTGGGATGGTCGCTGTGATATATTAAATTATATGTGTGTGCCATAATTAAAGCCGGGCGACTTATCTCCGTTTGGATCTCACCGTAGTTTCCCAATCACTTTTGTTATTACTATATACTCGTATATAATTCAAAGTACTGAAAACGTTGATAAATACATCTGTTCCGAGGCTCCAATTAAATTATCTCCATCTTTTTTGTCACCTTGATTCGAGAGTTCCCACTTGGATGTGGATTTTTTCTCAGCTGGAGATGTTGGATGTGGTGCGATAAGTGGGCCTGCCCAAGATGATTGTTTGCCGTTTGCTGCAGATAAAGATAATAATAGTAATGACGACGATGATGGACGCATTGAGGCGGCCATTTAACGCCCACTTAGACACGCTTCCCATTGCTCCATTACTCCATTACTCCATTACTCATTGCAACACACGGACACACACTCATCTCGTCGCGTCTCGTCTTCGAACTTCAACTTCAACTGCGACTCCAACTGCGACTCCGACTCCGACTCCAACTCAGAGGCATACAATAACAATGTGTTAATTATACGGCTGACGCCCACATCGCAATCAGACACAATCGCACGACTACGGATCGGACACAATCGGGGGCCTGGAACTGAAATTGGAGAAGACCCGTGACGATCCGATGCGATGCGATGACGATGACGATCGCAATGTATGCAATTTGGTTGTATGTGACTAAACACTCATGCTCATGTCATGGTGATCGCACACGCACAAAGGAATCCCTACCTCACATATATATACGAGTATAGTATATGGTATGTACGAGTATTCGTGTTCGCATTGAGATGTTCAGAGAGGACCGGGAGGAGGAGGAGGACACTTGAGCACACACCCATGGGTTTTTGCTTAGTGTTGTGTGGTGTTTTTTTGTGGGCACGACGACGCGCTCAATTTAACGCATACGCCCCGTTGTACCGCAGTCGTGCAGCAACACATCGACATCAGCATCGGCATGGGCATCGGCATCTGTATTTACATCGACATCAACAACATCGTTATCGTCATCAGGGTCATCATGTTACGAGTACTCGACTCGACTATATATATGCCATATATATATCTTCTCTTTCGCTAGTTTACTCCACTTTTCCTTTGTGTTTTTTTGTAGGACTTTCATAATTTCGCACACGAACCAAATACAGAAAGAAGTGAGCAAGGCAACATTAATTGGATGGTTGGGTGGCACAATGAATAAAACAATTGCCACAGCTCCCACTTTGGGGTTTTCGCTAGCAAACCGAACCACTCGAGATCATTGGAGTTTTGTTTACAAATCAACTTAACTTCCATTATCTTTAATGGCCCGCAATGTGTCACCTTCAATTTAACAAGTTAATTTAGTTGAGTTGAAAAGTTGTTTACTTAATTAAACTTGAACCCATTTTACTTCGTTTCTCTGACTGATTAAAACTAAATCCATTAGGTTCAGGCCCTGTTTCTAGTGTTATTCTACTGCCAAAAACAAATCTTAGATATAGGAAGTCAAATATTCAAATGGGAAGTAAACATCGAATAAGCCATTGAGATCAAAACAAACTAATGCAGAGAAATGAAAAGGGCTCTTCAGAAAAGAAAAGAAAAGAAAAGCAGAGAAAGTCGGGTGGACCACCACGAAATCTCATCCGCACCTTCGTGACGCTCTATTTGCTTTGATTTCCATTCATTTTTTGGGCTCCAGCGATGATTGATGAACCTCAAGCGGAGACACTCCAAATCGGACTGCACTCCACTCAAATCGAATCGAAGTCCAATTGAACTGAATTATTCGACTGCCCGGGCCGACAATTTTGTACCATTTGGGACAACAAATGGTGGGATGCCTGTGGCATGGATGGCTTTCCAATTGGTTGCGGGTGTCCTGTGTCCGTGATCGATTATCCATGCCACCGCTGTGGCTGGCCGGTGGCAGCCAATCGGGGCAATTTCGTAAATTAGCCGAATC
>JAJJHY010001290.1:11874169-11886903 GCA_021224005.1 Drosophila setifemur
GGCAAATAAATAATAATAAAGTAATCTATACTTACCACACGACATATCGCTGTGTGTTTGACCCATTTCTGGCAGCAGGCAGCACTATCAAAAATCAAGACAAGCTTTTTGCTCTGAGCCCGAAACTATCATGAGTATGAGTATGGGTATGGGTATGAGTATAAATATGAGTATGAATATAAGTATGGGTATTCCATACTCCCCGGCCAAGCATACTACCCAATTACACTTAACAAACTCATTATGTTCGGCATTTGCCAGTCGCAAAATGCTGAAAAATCCAACCGAAAAGATACCAGCGGGTGTCAGGCCAACATTGCATGCAGAGAAAACTCGGAAAAACTCAGCAAAAAATGAAAAATTCGAAAAACAAAAACCCAAATAACCGAAAACCGAAAATATATATTAATTCAACCCACAACGAGCGGCAGCAGCAGCTCTCAACTCAACAATTGTGTTGAAACGAAAATCATTTGAGCATTGGAGCATTGGAGCATGGGACATGGGACATGGGAGCATAGGGGCTTGAAAGGCTCCTGGCTGAGGGTGGGGCCTCGTGTTTTGGCTGGGGCCAAAACATTTATGCCTAGAACCCAGGCCAGGCCAGGCCAGGCAGCTCACCAAATTTATGCCAGCTGCCCGGCTCACATTATTATCGACTTTTATCGATACGACATTTGACTGCCCAGTCAGACCCAGAAAAAAAACACACAAACAAATTCAACACACAAAATTCAAAGTAACAAAAAAAAAACACAAAACACAAAACAGCTAAAACCAGAGTCTCTGGCCAAGTGTAATTGAGTTGGCATGCGACTTCGCATCGCGTTAACTGACTCCGTGGCCCAAAAGTCCAGTGGCCAAGAATGTTTCACTGATGCAAAGATTCGGGCCAAGCAAAAAGAGAGAATATCTCAATTGTTTTTGGAGTATTTAATGGATGTATTTAAATTATTTAATTATATTAAATTGTTTTACAAAAATATTATCGTAGTCATTCCATTTCGTCTGCCTGACATTTTGAAGTGGAAAGTGGATAGAGGAAATGCCATCTTTGCGTTTCCTCCTCAGCTCAGCCTCCAGCTGGTCTTTCGAGGATCACTTCAAGGCACATTTCACCACTCGATGTCAGACATCGCAGATGGAGCCACAAGAGCTCTTCGGAAGAGCGAAGTGGATTTCTTCTTTCAACTTTTCTGATCTCTCCCCTCACTGTTTGTCTGTTTTCCAGCCGAGTTCCCGGAGGAGGACAGCGACATGCTGATGGAGCCCAACGACTTCTCGCCGATCTCGGTGCTGAGGTCGCATGAACAGCACTTCCACATGCCCCCCACCACTCAGCTGCAGCCGGCGCAGCAGATTCAGCAGATCCAGCAGGCCAGGATCCAGCAGAGGGCCCAGCCCAGGCAGTTCCAGTCCCCCAGCCAGCTGGAGCAGCATCAGCAGGTGGATCCCGAGGAGGAGCAGTTTCGACCCATAGCCAATCCGAACGGGAATGGGAATGGTAATGGCAATGGGAATGGAAAGCTATTGCTGGCCCGATCCGATGGTGACTCGCACTCGCAGGCTGCCCAGAACTTCTACCCACCCTTCTACCACGAGGCGCCCCCGCTGGGCCACTCCAGACCCTACTTTGGCCACGGCCCCGTCTCGGAGAGCACTCCGCTCTCCCTGCCCCTTCCCCTTCTAGCCACCCAGCAGCAGCAGCAGAATCCGCATCAGCACCCGCAGCATCCGCAGCAGCAACAGCAGCAGCAGCGGAACTTCGACACCAGCATCCTGGGGAGCGGAGACTTCGGGGTGCTGAGGGGGGGCACCTTCTACCCGGAGGAGGAGATGCCCTACCATCCCGAGGACAACAGCGACTACATCTACGGGGACGCCAACAACGGGCACGGCAGGCCCTCGGAGGGCTTCGTGCAGAAGTACACCTATCCGGAGGAGCAGTTCGCCAACTTCAGGGACTTCGCCGACATCAACACCCCGGCGGACTCCGCCTTCTCCCAGTTCGTGGTGGTCTATGCGGCCAAGAATGCCAGTGCCCCCCACTCGCATCCGCACCCGAAGAACATATTCGAGCAGCTGGAGCTCCTCGACCGGGAGAAGGAGCTGGAGGAGGCGAGCCTCCGGAAGACTCAGGGGAAGTCGCCGTCGCAGTCGAAGTCCAAGTCGAAGTCCAAGGCGACGTCGAAGGCCAAGACCAAGCTGTCCAAGACGAAACTGCAGAAGAAGTACAGGAAGAAGGCGGGACCCAAGACCCCGGTCCAGGGTCAGGGCCAGGGACAGGATCCCCTGGAGCTGGAGCCCCTGCTGGCCCTCAGTTAAATCCATCCATCAGCGCACTTTCGTTTCACACTGTTAGTTTTATTTATTTTATTTCGAGATGAATGCAAGCTACCACAAGAAGAAGAGGAGAACGGAGAACAATCCCTAAGATATTGCATCTGTATCTTTCATTTCACTGCCGCAGAAATCCGTAACCTGTATTGCAATTAAAACCCCAACCCCAACCCCAACCCCAACCCAATCCCCCATGTCAATGTTTTTTTTGGTCTGTCTGCTTTTTGTCTCGCATCGATTGTTAATTCTTAAACCTAGCCCGTAGTCTACTATATACTATACTATATACTATATACCATATACTACATACTATATACTATATATATATATGTGTGTGTCTCTATGTCGGACACATGCGGATATATATGTGCATCTATATATGTCTTATATGTAATTATTTTTTGTCTAATTGAGCATAATTTTATTATGTGTGTGTACATAAAACAAATGAGAAATGTTAAATGTAATGTTAAACCTAAATAAAAACGAAATAAAAACACACTTCCCGCGTTTTAATTGCTTTATTATTATTTTCTAGCCTTGCGACTTAATTAGTCTCGTACTTGGCATAGAGAGCATTCAGCAGAGTAGTAAAACTGCCCGCAGTTCTAAAGATCTGCCAAATGAATTATATATATAAATACTATATATTATTTAAATGGTCAGTAAGATACTCACCCATACGAGGAGCGGTCGTCCCAGTTGGAAAAAGTAGGCACCCAGATTGGTCTCCTTCTGCGCCCGCTGGAGGGGAAGGATGAGGAGCCGGCGGTGTTGGGGGGAAAGCCTTTGCCAGGGCATCACCTCGTACAGCTGCCCCGCATAGCCCTCCGCCTCCAGACGCACCTGCTCCGCTCCGAAGAGGTAGATGCACAGCTGCGTGGTCACCACCATCGAGAAGAAGCCCAGGAAGGCAAAGTTCTGGTTGGTGTGCGGCATGATGTACTGGCAGATCACCGAGCAATAGAGCACGCAGATGACCAACACCTCCACGAAGGCGATCTCCCGGAAGCTGGCGTCGAAGTGCTCCACCAGCCTCAGGAGGCGGGCGTGCTCCGAGAACAATTCCCCCAGACCCAAATCGGAGCGGGTTGGATCCGAGTTGGCCTGAATGATTCTCAACTGCTGCCCCAGGCGCCGGTACCGGGAACTCAGGCCCAAGGCGCACCACCCGTACAAGGTGTCCACCGCCGTGGTGGAGCAGCAAAAGAAGGTCAGGACGAAGATCATCAGGCAGCAGTCCAGGGCGTAGATGTGGGGTTGGCTCACATCGTAGGGGAGTCTAGGGGCAAGGATCTACTAAGTTGTTACCGGGCTGAGGGAATATATCAATCCGACTTACGAGACCCGGAACGAACTGACTGGGACGAACTCCCCCGCCCTGTGGTACCTCAGCATGGTCAGAGCCAGCGGCATTATCCAAAAGGAGACACTGGTGCCGGCACACATCAGAAAATAAATGGACGCCATCAGTTGACCCCTGCGATTCTGAACTCTCCACTCCGCAACTCCGACGCCACAGCCGGGGCCCATAAAGGGAGCCTGAACCAGGCCAACCAGCTCCACCAGATCGCGGGACTTGGCCAGAAAGATGGCCATCTTGAGGAGCGAGGAGACCATCTGCAGGCCGTGCATCAAGGCCTCCGAACAAAGCACGATCTGGTTGCGGTGCTCACCCATAAAAGCGCAGACGGTGCACAGCTCGAAACTGGTGGACAGGACCATGATGCCGAAGAGGAGCGGGGACCGCAGCACCCCCTTGGTCCCCTCCTTGGGCTGCAGGTCGAGGCCCATGCGGGCGAAGGTGAACCTCTGCGTCCACAGGTTCCCCAGGCACATCTCCACCAGCTTTGACATTTTGCCTTTGACTGAGCAAAAGGGTTTCGAGTAGCCTTCATCTGGAAATGGAAAACTCTGGGCATGCAGATGGATGGGTGGGTGGGGGAAACTTTTCCGGAACTCTGTCCCCTAATTGGGCCTTTGTCACGCCCCCGCCCGCTAACTTGGCTAAGTGCGGTTCGAAATGATTTAATTATACGCCCGGGGCGTCTCTCGGTCTAAACGTACCATGTAAGCCACCTGAGCCGCCAGAGCTGGCAGAGCTGGCAGAGCACCACACCTGTCCACCACGGTGGTGCGGTGGTCGGATGAGGGACAACATTGCGAGTACATTTCCCAGGCCCAGGAGGAGGTGAATGTGATTGAGGGTAATCGAATGCATCCGAACAAGCTCAGTAATTATGATTGCTCCCATTAAAACTGCATAATTATTATTATTATCGATAAATATTAAGCAATTAAGTTTCATTTAATTAGTTTATTAGCTGAGAATTTTATGGCAAAATTAATTACCATAAAAAATAAAACCATTCATAATTTTATTGTGCTAGGTAAAAATTTTCCTAAAATTATTATTTTCATATTTTTCCTATTCTCTATTCCTATTAATTACGGATCTTTATTTTTATTATTTCTTCTTTATACTAATTAATTTTAGATCCCATAAATTACAGATACCGTTAAAAGATTCATTTTGTAATGGCTATATTTATTATTTTGGTTTTAGCTTTGACTCCATAATAAAATACTACCTGATTTTGATGTCCTTTAAATCTTATCCCACTGTAAATGTATCAACAATTTAAGTTATTAGTATAATAAAAAATTAAAAACTTTAATGATAATAAACAATTAAGTTTCCCTTTCCCAACTTGAAATCACGAAATCAGAATTTATTGATTTCCACTCCAATATAAACGCATTTAGTTTAGGCCCACTGTGCCACTATGTTTGTCACGGCTAACGGTAACGGCTAAGAGCCAAGAGGCAAGAGCCAAGAGGCAAGAGCCAATTGCCAAGACCAGTGGCCGGTCCGAGAGCCAATTCCGCTGCAGCAGTCATGGTCATTGTCCGCTAGCGGTTCTTGCCCAGCTTTTTCTCCTCTCGATCTCTCGGAGTGGTGCTGCTGCTGCTGCTGCTGCTGGTGTTGCTCTTGGTATTGCTCATGGTTTTGCATTGCGTCGGTTATCTATGGACAATTCCCGACTTTGGCATATGCTTTGACAGTTGGAGGCTGGCACTTAATTTACGGCCTCACCTTAGTTCCACACACATACTACAAGTATATATATGGTGACTTAAGTATATGCACTCCACTGGCCAGAGCCGGCTTCCATCCGCTGGCAGTGCGTATGGGCCTTAAATGTGGTCCGACAGTCGCTTTGTTCGCTAAGTATTTTAATTAACCGAGAAAACTAATTAAAAAGTCTTTGGCTCGCCTCCGGCCTGACAGAAATTCAATTAAACGGCAATTGCCCGGCCGCCCCTTCGGATCGTGGGAAAACGTGCTATATGTTATGCTAAAAAGATACGACTTCGATTTGTTTGATAAATCGCTCCATAAACTCGCACTAACTCGAGCACGACCACGGCCATCTGTAGCCTCTTCTCCCTCAACTTCGGATTGAGTAATGAATGCCATAAAAGCCATAAAAATCCGTGTATCTTCATCATCAGCGAAGCCCACACTGCGTATTCCGCAGACTAGAATTCAGCTGCTTCTGCTGCCAAATTATGCAAAGATCATTGAGAGCCATAAAGCATCTCCGCAGATGCAGATGCAGATGCGAATGCAAATGCGAATGCAAATATCTTCTCCTCACCTTGCTGGGCCCACGCTGCGTATACTTGATGTCTCTTTGTGTCTTCGTGTCTTTGTCTGTTGTTTAACCGCCGATGGGGAGTGCGGCATTCGAGCAATTTGCTAATTAATGGGTTGGCCAGCGCTTCAAGTCGAATCGAATCGAATGGAATCGAATGGAATCGATTGGATTCGACTTGCAAATGCCTTAATTAATTAATATGCATAATACTACACACACGGCAATTAACATATAGCCACTCATAATCGCTGTGGGAAAGGTGTGCAAATGATGAATGGAGGCTCTTCGACGCTTAACTCGCACTGTCTCCTATTTCAGACAAAAGTTCACGTTTCGGAGTGCCCACTGTAGCGTTTCCCTGCTGTTTCTTCCACCAACAAGTGTCAGGGCAGGCAAATGTCACACAGTGAATGGCACTCCTCCGGCATAGTTGTTGGCAGCTCTTTAAGGCCATTTGTCAACGCGCCCTGCCAAAAAACAAAACGTAGCCGAAAATCGGTACGAAGTCAGAGAACCCCGAAACAGATACAGATGCAGAAACAGAAACAGAAACAGAACCAATCCAGAGTTGAAAAGCCACTTGGACACCCACACGGGTGTCTGCCTCCGATGCGGTTGCGTTGTGTGTCGTGTTTGCTAATAAACTTGGGCCACGAAAATTTGTACCAGATCGGCGGAGGCGGAGGCGGGCAAAGCTGCGGCTCTTGGTCCCCAGCACGAGTACAGCAAATCTGTACTTGGCGACAACCACCGAGACAAGACACCGGGCAGCCAAAAATCCCACAAACAAAAAAAAACCGAGTAAAAAAATAAGTTTTGGGCTTACACACTTGGCATCCGTTTGTGGCCTTATTTTCGGTGCGCGGCTTTTGTCGGATTTCGGTTTTCGGATTTCGGGCTATTTGCGTTTCGTGCCGCGCTGAAAACTTTATTAATATCCAAATCGTGAGCTTAATTGAAATTTATTGTTAATGAAAGCAAAATTATGGCTGCGACCGATCCGAACTACGGCCACTTGACACGAAAGAACTTCACAGCGAATCTCAGAGAATCGGAGTCCGCTCTGAAATTGGTTCGAGTCGCCCACCGAAGTCACGAAAAGGGACCCCCCCTCTGCTCTGCCCTGCTCTGCTCTGCCATGTTCTGCTCCACTCTATCTGAGAGATACGTTGTCGTTAATTTGGCATTTAAGCGCTCATTAAGGTGACAGACTGAGCGACAGCTGAGTGACAGAATCGGGGTGGGTGTAGACATGCATATATGCATTACATATGCTTATGCTATGTTACATACTGCCATCTGAACAACAGAATAGTGCAGAACTGGCCAATCTGCGGAGGAATTGCACACCCAAAAGCACGAAAGCACGAAAGCATGGAAGCATGTAAGCACTCTGCAGGTTCCAAGCTGGTTCAAGTACTTAAATCATGACCACTTGGAGTTCTTTGAGGCTGAGGCTGAGGCCCTTCGAGCGGCTTCTCGATAAAAAAGCAAATATTTATTCGGTTATGGAACAATCGAATCTTCCACATCCACAAGCCATCATAATTCTTTGACTTTTCCCACCGGCGCCGTCGGCTTCTGTTTGCCAACGAACTTTGAAGTTTTCTATCTTTCGGGGCCTCTCAGCCGTTTTTCAGCCATTTTCAGCCTTTCACAGTTGCCAACTAACGCAAATAAATTGTGACTGCTCACCATTCCACCTGTCAAGCGTGCTCATCAAGTCCAAGTCCCAAGTCCCTCCTCCGTTTCCAAGCTGGCAGTCATCGCCTCAGCACATCTCACATCTCGCATCTCAGCAGCAGCTTCCCCAGACTAGGAGACTGGATTCGGATTCGGATTTGGAGTCGGGGTCGGAGTCGGAGTCGGGCTTAGGAAGCGGCGATTGTGGTGCGGATGTAACCCGTGCTTCGTGTAGGGTGCCTTGCATAAGTGCACTCGCAGAAATAATTACAACTTCTCAATTATATTACACTCAATTGTTTACAAACTTTTTTTTCAATTTCCTTCGTAAAGGTATGTATGTAATTTGTACTATGACAAATAGTAGAGAAAAGTGCTGCAAGGGGATTTATTGAATTGTTTTTTTCCCTCATTTTCCGTATCTTGTCAAACCTGTGGTTTTTCGCCAAGTGTATCTCAAACATTATCGGAGGTTGTTCGCTTGCAGCTACCGTTCATTGTTTGCCGTTCTCATTTTTGGGTTTTGCATGCTTCCTCTCTCCGATAGGGGGAAAAAAATTAACTAACAACAAACAAACAACAAACTAACAACTGTCAATGTTAATGCTGGAAACTTGAAAAAAGAAAAAAAACATCAGCAGCAGCAAAAGGTAATAGCAATTGTTGTATTTGTCGTTTTGTAATGATTTTAATGCCAAGCATAAACAATTATTTTCAATTGCAACACATTCTTTTGTTGTTCGTCGACCGCCATTTGCCATCGTTTGTTTTGTTGTTTGTGTTTTTTGTTTTTATTTTTTTTTGTTTTTTCGGTTTTGTTTCGTATTTTGTGCAATTGGAATTGTAGATTTAAGATGTCGCAGATGTTCGGATGACTCGCAAACCAAAGGCAAAGGCAAAGCTGTTGCTGCAGAAGTTTTTGACATCTGACTGGGCCGCTTCGACAGGTCGATGAGTCAGTCACTCAGTCACTCAGTCGATCAGTCGCTCAGCCGTTCAGTCAGTCAGTCAATCAGTCAATCGGATACTCAATCGATCGACTGCCAAGTCAGGCAGCACGTGTCGGGCTGTGGAGTGCCCCAAAAGTGCGTTGCCAGCTGCCCCACGAACAAAGAGACCATTGGAAACTCTCAGAAAATGTCCACAGAATAATTTTGAAATATTTCTTTAAGAGATTACTCCGAAGGTAGCATTTAGAACTTATTATTTTTGAAATAAACTGCCCATCTTCCAAACCATAAATTTCTCTCCATGTATTTAAGACTCCTTATTGATTGTTTTTTGCGAATATGTCTTCAGCTCCTTTGTCAAAAGCGTTGTTACGCAAAACTTTTCCCAGTTCTCTGGAGTGCAGCAAGACAACAACAACAACAACTACAACAACAACAAAAGTAACCACAGAAAAGCAGAGGCAGCAAAGTGTTAATGGTCATTGTTCAAACAAGCGATCATAATGATTACTCATGTCAATTATTATATAAGACAGATGTCGGCATGCGGCGAAAGCCTCAAAGAGGCAGCAGCAGCAACCAATAACAACATCGACAACAACAACAACAACAACCCAGAAGAGGCAGCAACGAAGAAAACGGAGGCAACAACCGAACTGCAATTGATTTTGTTGTATAATTTCTACAGCTTTATCTTGTCGGCAGCTGCATGAAATTTATTGAAGATGCGCCGTGCTTTATTGCCGACACGAAAATTCGATGGGGAATGGTTTGGGGAATGGTTCGGGGATGGGGATGGGGGTGGAGAATGGGTTGGGGATTGGGATGGGGATAGGGATGGATTGGGATGGGGAATTTAACGAGCCAACGATGCGACACACAATTCAGAGGGGAATTTCGGAAAACGAAAGACTCAGGCCACGAACTTAGTTTCGGTCTTTTGGCCCATAAACACTTATCGCCCCTGATCTAAATTACTTGTGAGTTGTGAGCTTTATGCCACAACCTTTGTCTTTCTGCAACCTCCTTTATCATCAACTGTTTTAGCATAAGGATTTATGATTGGTGGAAAATTAAGATATAATATAAATATAACTAAGAATGTGGGTGTAGGATGACTAACTAAAATATGGTTTAAGGAATTCAATTTCAAATATGAATTGCATCTAAGAATTTGTATCAATTTCAGCTGTTACCTGTTACCTGTTACCATTTGGCGGGCAGGAAGATGACTTTCGTTTGGTAATCTAATTGGGTTATCCAATGGAACGGCACGGCACCATAAGGGTTGTGTTCATGTCAGAGAAAGCAAGAAAACTGCCAATTTGGCCAGCAGAAGTTGTTGCAAGTTGCTAGTTGCGCGTTGCTAGTTGCGAGTTGCGAGTTGCCAGTTGCAAGTTGGATGTTGAATGCTGAATGCCGAAAATGTTGGATTGTGGATGGGAGAGAGAGAGCGAAAGCAAAATTGTCTTGGCCGTTGTCGGCATGCAAATTGAAAAATACTCGGCAAATGTTGACAATTTCAAGTGATCCCCCAGTTGGCACGATTTGCTGCGGAGCAGGAAACATTTTGCAGCCTCCATGGAGTTGGAAGTGGGGGTTGTTGTTGTGGCTGTTGTTGTTGTTCCGAGCTCCGAGACTCTTAAGGCAACCGGCCATGAAAGAGGAAATCAATGTTGCAGCGGCGGACGAGAGCAGAAACCAAAAAAACAACAAAAAAAACACAGAAAGCGGTCGGCGCCAAAAAAAGAAAAGTCACACGCTTTTGGTGGAAAGCGAAACCAATTTCACTTGCCGGCCACTCAAAGGCATTTTCCATTTGCCATTTTCCAGCTGTAGTTATGAGTGCAACACTGCGGCAGCATCAGCAGTAGCAACTGCAACTGCAACAGCAACTGCCACGAGAGCAACAACAAGAGCGGAGCAGCAGAGACAACATAATCATGGCAATTGACAAGATGTGTCAACCCGGACGCTGCACTCTAAAAAAAATATATGGGGTAGTTAATTAAAGTAGTTTACTCATGTAAATGGGGCGGGCTCGAGCATTAAGTTAATCAGATATGGCCAAGTTAATGTGGCAAATTCAATTTGAATTTAGTAAAATCTTACGACACTCAAATGGATATTTAATTATCGTAGGTATTAAGATTAGTATTATTTAATATTTGTGAAGCAATTTAGTTATTTACCAAATTGTTGTTATGAAATGTATTTTTATTGAAACTCGATTGAATACTAAAAATATATATTTTAGAATTTGCATTTATAATCAATTAAATGTGGCAAATTCTGAGTTTTTCTTTTTACTATTTTTGTCCCTATTTTATAATGAAAACTTTAAAACAGTTTTCCCATTTCTATTATACAAGAAAAATCAATTAAGCTGAAACTTTTTTTGGAAGGAATTGTATGATTTGGTTTTTCTTTTGTTCAACAAGCAACGCAAAAGTAAACAATTTAATTGCGCAAATTCGTTTCGCTTAGTGCACGCGAGAAATGAGCTGGAGGAAAGTCCGGGAGATGGAAAAATCAAGTGAAATGAGCGAAAACTAGAAAACGAGAAAAGGAAAGCGAGTGGAGAGTGGAGAGTGGACAGTGGAGAGTGGAGAGTGGCAATTGCATTGCACTCAATTGGATGCAATTCGCTTCGATTGCATTGCATCGAGGGGCAGGGGGAGAGAGGTTGTAATAACAAACGAGTTTCCTGTTGGCTAAAAGCGCGTAAATACTCCGCCCCCCTCCCCCGCCCTCACCCCTCGGTTCACCCCTTCCGAGCAGCTTGTTGGCAATTTTTCACAATTTGCAATTATTGAATTTCTTCGATGACATCAGCGAACGAGAAACGATAACGACGACAACACGTTGTCAAAGTGGATGTTGTTGGTTGTTGCTTGTTGCACTGCTAATGTTGCTACTTGCTACTTGCTGCCTGCTACTTGCTACTGCTGATGTCGATGGCTTCCTGTCATTTGATTTTATTTCGCTAATGTGCAATTAATTTGCATTCGCATTATGTGGCACCAGCAGCGGCAGCAGCGGTTGCTGCAGATACTAATTAGTTGCCGCGGTTGTTGCCACATCAGGCCGAGATAGATTGCCCAACGAATGCTTACACAAGCTGGAGAGATGGGATGAGAGATTTTTTGGATGCTCCCCTGCCCGGAAAGAACCGAACCGAGCCGCACCGAACTGAACGAGTCCCCAACCCAAGCCCACACAAAATTATGGTTGCATAAATTCACACAGAAAAATAAATATAATCATTTCAGCGCCTGACGCAAGATGATGTTGCAAGCAGCAACAGCAGCGGCAACTGCAAATGCGGCAGCAACCAGCGACGAGAGTGTCATTGACTAATGTTGCATGAAGCGCATAAAGCAGGCAAAAGGTAGTAACCACAATAACCAAAAATCCAATCTATGGCCGCGGCAGCAACCGAAAAGCGAAACTCAAATCCAAACCCGAACCCAAAACCAAAACCAAATCCAAAACAATAGAACCACCGAACGTTGTTGCAAGTTGCTGCTGTTTCGCTGCCAGATTGCCAGAGCTTCGAGCTCGGGAATCCACGTTTCGGATGATCGCAAAAGCCCAGCCCCACACTCAGAGAAATTCCAGTTGATGTGAGTAATTTAATTCGAAATTTGTTGTACAAGGCATCATATTCCCGAAAATCTGACTCAGGTTCGAGTTCGATATAATTCGAATTATTTTATTTTTTATTTTTTAAATTGTTCCATTGGTCCAACCATTTTCTCCCAGTGCACTGTCTGTCGCAGCATTGATGGCCCGGCTATAATTTAATGCTGCTTGGCAGACGTCTTCGAAATGTGAATAGGTTGAAACAGGGTCACCGGAGGAGGAGGAGGAGGAGGAGGAGGTAGGGGGCAAAAATGCGAAGGGATGTCAATGGTAGGAGACAGCCCCCAAAGCCAAGGATAAGCTTCAAATACTGGTAAAACTTTGAGCTCGTTCAAAGACGAAAGACGAAAGAGGCAAAAACACCCTCGTTATTCCCAGGAATTGTATGGTAAGTACCAATGCCATGATTTATTCTACTCATTAGCGGTTAAGCGGGGACAAAAATTCAAATTTT
>JAJJHY010001290.1:11887008-11899633 GCA_021224005.1 Drosophila setifemur
ATGAGTGCATTTAAAGGCGTGTTTCCATTGTTCGAGTCAATTGGCATTTAACATTAAAATTCCCAGAAATAACTTTATTTTTAGATTTTTTGACAAAATGTTCCAGGAAAATAAAAAAATATATATAATTTATACTTAGTTATATTATTATTATTACTTTGTAATAATGCCAAGGTTTTGTTTGTTTGTTTTTGCATTTTTAAAAAGAAGATAGTTTAATTTATATTTAAGCTTGAATAAAATACCAAAAATAAATTGTCTTCTACTCTTATCAATTTGTTTGAGGCTATAAAAAATATGTACCACTATTTAATTATACCAAAAAGGCGTACACTCTTAACGCTGCACTTTTTTTGGCCAAGGTTTGTTTGTAAACGTTCCCTGTTTTTCTCAGTGTGGCCCAATCTCGCTGCTCAGATCGATTGCGCCTCAAATGCTGTGCTCAACTCCGCGTCTGCCACTTCGATGCGCCACTCGGCGTGCCAAAATGTTAAATGGGACAAGACAAAGGCAGCTTTTTGGCCAAGGAGCTGGATGGCCAAAATCGGGCGAATGGAGGAGGGGTGGTTCGAGGGGGACGCGCGGGGGAGAACCGGCCACTTGCCACTTGCAACTTGCCACACCGGCAACATTCGCTTAGCCAGCCAAATGTCAGGTAAAATATTGCCAAAGAATCACGGAGCAGCCAAGAAAATAAAATAAAAATAAAAAAATAAGAAATAAAAAGTAAAATAAGCCCCGAAAACAAAGCTGCATTCCTTGGTGGCAGAAACATTCGCAACTCGAAAGAGTTCCCCTCATCCTTGGGGAAGTCATAAACTAAGAAAATGGGTAGCAAGTATTCGATTGTACTTAACAGATTTTAAATCGCTTATTAAGTTGCTTTAGAAAAACTATTTGGAAGAGCTTCCATTTACCTAAATTTACTTAGAATACATAGTAAACCCTAAAAGATTCCCAGATGAGGATATCCCTCAGTCGATCCCCTTGCAAACTCCATTAAATCGTGTGGCCTGGCAAATTGTTTGCCACTTCGTTGCAAATGTTTTTTTTTGGTTTGCGCAATTCGTGTGCCTCCAAAATTGACCCTTTTTTTAGGGGGTTCAGCGTGTTTTTGCTTTTTCTTCTGCTTTTGTTCCAAAGATGTCCGAGGGTTTTCTCCAAATTGTATTGTTTAGCCATTGTTAATCTTCAGCTGGTGAGGAATCGCTTCGGTGAATACTACTGATGTAGCCTGTTGTTTGACTCAAGGTTCGACTTCGGAATCGGCTTTCAAGCTCTGGGAATCGAGTCTGGCGAATTCTTTCGTAGTTATCAATGCCATTTAGCCATCGAGATGAACAAAACGGTATGAACTTTGCAAGTCATAACGTTTTTGCAACGATTTGGCATCGACTTAATTCGATTTGAATTGATCATCGTCATAATTCAAAAGAATCGACTGATCGAACGATCGAATGATCGATCTGACTGATCTGACTGAATGTCAGTCTGCATTTGGACACCGCTTGACATTCGACATGAGCCACCCCACACAGATAGGTCTCTGGTCTCGGATCTCGGATCTCGGATCTCGGATCTCGGATCTCGGATCTCGAATCTCGGATCACTGATCGCAGATCGCATAATAAATGTCCTACGACTGTCAAATGCCATCGAAATGTCAGTGTGGCTTTGCAAATGGCATCGCCAGCGGAGAATTCATTTCGATTCTCGATCGGCAAAAGTGCACAGCAAAATATATAGAAATATGGATGCAAAATATTAAGTTACTAATTTAAATTATTTCGGACTTTTGTGGCTCATTATTTGATTACTTTTGTAATCTATAATTCTGTTCCCATTTATTTTAGATATACAACATATATCCCAATTTTTCTCTCTATGCAAATGCGCGCAATCGGTGATCCACTAAATCCAATTGACAATTCCGTGGGGCTTACATGGATCCACTTCTCCGGCTCGGCGGTAACCTTGACTTTCAAAGCAAATGTCAGCGAACCGCGCTCCAATCACAAATCACTGGCCACAATAATAATAATAGCAGAAATAAAAACAATGGCCAGTAGGTAAATAGGCGGACAAAAGACGCCGGAGAAACATTTGCAGTCAATCAACCGGACAAGCCGTCCAAGCCGTACAAATTGTACATTTAAACGGATCAAATTGATTCCGTTCAATTGGAGGCTGGAGGCACGCCATCGATGATCTCAAGGCGACCATTTTGTTGATCATCGATGGCAGAGCCAGATTCTTTATGGAGTCAGTCCAAATACCCGAAACTGATACTCAAACTAAAACCCAATCCCCAGCCCCAGCTCCAATCCCAATCCCAAATCCCAAATCCCAATCCAAGTGGCAGCCGAATTGAAAGCCAAACAAACGAATCGGCTGAAACAAATTACCAACAATTGCCATTAAGTGTGTGTTTCTATTACCGTTTAATTGACCCGTTCTGCTAACCGAAAACACACACACACCCACTCACTCAAGATATTCAGATACTTTTCATTAGATACCAGATACCAGATACTCGATACTAGAGACTAGAGACTAGAGACTAGAGACTAGAGACCAATGTCCCCAGCTCCGATTGTCAGCGGCAGAGTCGAGTGTGATTGATTGATTGATCGATTGATTGGTGGCCGATAAGACCCCAGACAGCCCAGAGGCCCACTCGAAGAGCTCCACGATAATCGGTCCATTGTCCATTGTCCATTTATAAAATGCTTAAGATATCCGCGCAACGAGAGTTCGCCGCACCCAAGCCGGAGTCGAGTTCTTAAATTCGATCAATTTCCAGCCAATATAGATAAGATTAGAGGGCGGCCAATATAGCCAAGCCAATGGAACTCCGCGGAACTCAACTCAACCGATCTGAACTGAGCTGAACTGCAAAATACCAAAAAAAAACAGAAATAAAACCAAAGCAAACGCCCACGCCAGCAGCAGACTCAGCCACAGAAAATAAAGCTCTCGAGGAGAGCTCCAAGTCGGAGCCAGAAGTGGCCAAAAAGTGGAAGTTGGGGCCACAAATTCCTCAGCCCAGCTCAGGCACAGTGGATTAGGTGGGGAAAACGTAGCATTTAAGTCCATTCAAGTTCCGGTTTCAGTCCAATTTCTCAAAACTTATTTATTTCCTGAGGTTTATGTTTATGTTCAAACAAATGAGTCTCTTATAAAATCTTTATTTTTAATTGGGAATTTAAAATAATATTTTCGATTTTAATGCGATCTGTGAATCCAGTATTCTATCTAGTAAACTAGTTTGTACTATTCCTTATTCCTATCAAGATTTTAATTTAATTTTCCTTTTGCTTGATTTCCATTTTTAATACTTGATTCATAGAACTTTCCCTAAAATTATTATTGCACTCTTAGTGTTTGGGTATCTTTCCAATTTCGCTCTTTTCACGGCTTTTCACATGTGCTTGGAGAGTTTCCTTCCTGCGTCGCCTGTGGGCACATACTTCCCGGAGCCACTGTCCTGAGCGGCCTGTGTGTTGGAGGCGGCTGATTGGATTCAATTTGTTTACCATTTAAACACACTCGCCAACACGAAACATACGAATAAGGAAGCAATTTGCTTCTCTCTCCTCTGCCAGACTCTTGAAGTGAGGAAACGAAGCGAGACCCCTGAGCCCAGCTCCAAGCTCCAATCTCCAAGCTCAGCTCAGCTCCACTTCCAAGAGGCCCCCGAAAATCGGAGCCAACTATTCGCAGACAAATTATGCGCAACGCCAACGCAGCCCGCAGAATAATCACGAAAAAGTTGTACAAAAATGCGAAAGGGTAGAATAAATACGAATACAAATAAAAAACCAGGCAAAATGAAAATGAAAACTGAAATCTGAATGGGCCCGAATGTTGTTGGGCAACCTAAAACAGAGTGGCAAGAATTTCTGCGTGTGGCGCAATCGCTCAATCGCTTACCATTTGTTATTATTCATTGTTCATTGTGCATTATGCATTATGCATGCCACAAGAGACACCTCTCTGATTGCCCGATTGCCCGATTGCCTGATTGACTGACTGCCTGAATGATTGACTGAACCAAGGAATTCCCGAATATCTATCACGCGTCAAGGACAAGTCGCCTTCGCCTTCGAGTCCCCATTCCCCATCTTAAACCCAATCCCAATCCCAATCCCACTCCGAATGATGCCTCTCTGGTGATGGCTGCCGCAGAATGTCTAGCATAAATTTGCATAACGATTGCTCGGCGAAACAATTGCAAATCCAAATCACTGAAAATCGCGATCGAGGTGCGGCTTTATTTTTTTTGCAACTACCAATCCGTGGGTCATTGGGAGCCAGAGCATCCGGACAGGGCTCCTAAAAAAATTGTACAATGGGTTCTACCGAACGTAAATTAAAATACATTTTAATGGTATTAAATTGGGTTGGTAAAAATCCTTAAAATTATTTTGGAAATAAGTCACTTTATAGAACTAAAAATTAAACTAAATTGGAATGCTTAAATGAATTTTGAAATAATTATTTAAAATATTAGGAACTCCGAACTGATTTTTTTTTTTGGAGTGCAGCCCCAACTGCAGTGACAATAATAACAATAACCAAAGGCAACAACAGCTGCATGTGGCATGTTGCATGTTGCTCTTCATAATTCAGAGTCTGTGTCGCCATCGGATCTAAATTCGCATTCGCATTCACAAACTCGGATCGTCGTGTTTGGTTAGCCAGCTTATCGCGATTGGTAACAAAATGCTGCTGAATAATATTCGAATTTTTTGTGCAATTTCTTGTTGTTGTTGCTGTTGTTGTTTTTTGTTATTTGTTTATTATTTTGCATCAGTGGCAACCGCATTTGTTTGCTGTTTGCTGTTTGCCCGGCCGACCGCTTTGTTTGCATTTCAATGTCTCTCTGGGGCCTTTTGCGTAAATATTTGCCATTTTATTACGAGTATCTTTATCGACGTGGGACAGCGACCTCAGATGCCAGCTCCAGCTCCAGCTCCAGTGCCAGCTCCAACCACGAAACTGTTTAATTAGCCCATTACGACAGAGACAAAGCTTCGCGTTTGGCTCATCTCCGATGATCATCGTTTTGTGTGAAACAAAGCCTAATGAGCTTCCGTTTTGCCTTGGCCAAGTCTGTAAACTGGGCTGGGAAAAAGCCAGGGAAAACCTTAATTGGAAGGGGAAAAAAAATGGTTATTCTAATTGAAATGTAGATCAAAGTCAACTTCGTTTTTAGTCCAAGGGTTGCCCTCATCTCGATTATTTGGATTATTATTTGATGTCACAAAATAATATGATGTCAGTTGGAGGAACTCTGCCTTCTACGATCTGCGAGGATGATACCCGAAAACCTCCATCCGAAGAGAACTCCCAACAACCGAACCCGGTTTAGCTGCATCTCGCGAATGCGAATCCGAATCCAAATGCGAATGCAGATCTCTTAACAAACCTCTGATTGCCTCTAGTTACCCCATAATCAAGTTATTCGTGCGCATGTCAGCCGTATCTCTCCATCTAAATCAAGTGGCAAACATTTGACATTGTCTGCATCTGATTCGCAGTCGGATTTCAATTTCAATTTCGATTTGGATTCGGATTCGGATCGGATTCGGATTCGGAATCGGAATCGCATTTGATTGCCAGAACAGAACGTTAAGAACACAAGTGGCGCGTCGAAGTAGCAGTAACAAATTTGCATTTAGCGTATCTGTATCTGTATCTGTATCTGTAACTGATGTTTGATGTTTGATGATGGTCGTAAAGGTTTTGAGTGTTTTGTTTTTAGTGTCTAGTCTGTTGGTGCGGCAAATGAGTGCAATTAACAGCCTTTCGGCGCTGCCCACGCACCACAAATCATCGAACTCATTACTCAAGATGCCTCCGAATCCCATTTCAAATCGAATATCACAATCAAGTTCTCCGGTTCTCAAGTGCCGTCTGTCTTCGGTGTAGATTGTCTACAGTCGGCAGTCTTCGGTCTCCGGTCTCCGGTCTTTTGTCCACATCTGGTGTCTTCGGTCTTCGGTCTTCGGTCTTCTGTCTGTCCGTGCAGTGATTGTTGTTTTAATTAACGAGCTTAGCTCGAAAATCAATTGATTTCAAAGCCATGCACCGATGCACTGCAAATAAATCTAAGGCAGTTCAATTTATGTTCTTCCGCAGATAAACTTAGGAACATCGCTTTTCGAACCTTAAATTTATTGACTGTACTTTAGAACCAATTTCTAAGTTCTCAAGAATATTTTCCGAGTTAATTTTCCAACTTGTGCATATGACATTTTTCCGTGTAGCGTTGCTATTTTTTTCTGTTGTGTTTCTATTGCTGATGGGGCTGATCTACTTGAGCACTTCGGCTTGGATTTCATCTGTCTGTAATCTGGGGTCTCAGCTCCACCGGAGACATTGAAAACGGCTGCTCCAAATGCTCAATACGGTTGCCGGTTGGGGCTTGTTTATTAGCCCAAATGCGATCGCAACTCGCTTGCTAACTGCTAACTGCTTGGCATTCGCTTTTGGATAATTATTTATTAAGGTTTTACATGGCGCTGCCAACGAAGCCATCTGTCCCTGCCAATGTCCCTGCCCCAGAAAAGTGCACCACAGAAGCAGAAGTGGCAAGGTTGCCGCGATGTTGCCTTTGCCTTTGCTCTTGCAGCCGAGCGAAAGAAATCGACCAAGACACCGACATCGACGTCGACATCGAAACCGAAGCCAAAAGATATAGATACAGTAGTGATACACCATAAAAATAAAGTGAAGCCAGTCTGATTTAAATGGAATTTAGTTTTGGTCTACTATTTACAATTTACTATTCAGAATTTGAAATCATTTTGGTTTTATGTTATTTTGGGAAAACCAATCAATATTATATTTACAGAACTCTAATTAATAAATGAATGCTTTTTTATATGAACAATTTAAATTACTATATTTACAGTGCATAACTAGACACAGATGCAAATGCAGATACAGATACCTTTACTTGCCAAGCTGGGGATGCGCTGATGTTTTTTTTTGCTGTTTGCTCGTCTTGCTGGCTAATCGATTGAGATATTCGTGCGAATGTCGATGTCGTCCCTGAACTGTGAACTGCAAAAAGCAACCTTCTGATTCTCAGTGTATGCTGTCAGATGGTTCCGACTTAACTCGGATTTTACATCAGTCGACGATAGCTTTAAGCTTCTAAACCCAAGTCGGATCTCCGGAGATATGTTTTTGCAAAGAGAACATCCCTCTAAAATCTGTTGTGCCAATCTCGGTTTAACTCCACCACACCCCCAGAATTTGTATCTTGCGGATGCAATCTGTATCTCCACGCTTCAGAGCATGGGCAGCCAGCTGGGAAATCATTGTCCGTTTAATTTGCCTGCGCTTTGCTCCATTGTCCAGAGCCATCGAATCGTTAAATAAATGAGAAATAAAATATCAATTCCAGAGGAATACTTTCCCGATTTAAAAAGCATTATCCCCCAAATCAATACCGAACTTAATTTTATTTACTGATATCCAATGTTAATCTGTGCCAAATTTTGTGCCGTAAGCGGGGCAATTTAATTCAAGGACGAAGGAAAGAGTCGAGTGCGATCAGATCCGGAGCAGGACCAGGACCAGGGTCAGGACCAGGAGCACGCCCAAGAGCACCCCCTTAGAGCCGGAACTCCAGCCTAGGCGAACCGCATGCACTTGGCCTTTTGGGTGTAGGTGACCGCGCCGTACTCCTCCACGATCTGGTCGATCGCGATCTTGTTGAGGTTCTCCAGGTAGAGGCGCGTCTTGCGCGACTGGATGATGTAGCTGATGACGTCGTGCATGTTGTCGAAGAAGAGGAAGCCGGCGGTGCCGCAGCTGAGGTCGAGGTATCGGAATCGGTTCACGTCGCAGGTGCAGCCATCGTACAGGAAGTAGATGAAGTCGTTGTTGTTGTGGTACCTGAACACCACGTAGTTGCCCCACGGGGCCATCACAAAGACGCGCTCCGCGCACCGGAACCCGGCCCGGAGCAGCTTGCAGATGCTATCGTAGCACCCGTTCTCCGACCCCACCACGGCCATCGTCTCGGGGATGCGGAGCAGGGCCGGGTAGTGGTTCGGCTGGGCACGGAGCACGTCGTGGGGCCCGCTGGACTCCGGGCAGGAGTCAAGGGGCTGCATCTGCTTGGGCAGCTCCGGACAGGGAGGACATGGTGGTGCCTCCACAGGCGCAACCGCGGCCGCGGGCTTCTTTTTTCCCTTTCCCTTTTTGCCCTTCTTGCCCATGTTGCTGGTTGAGAGGGACTAGAAGAGGAGTTGAAATCTGGAGACCCCCTTTTCTAGACCCGAGGTCCAATGTCCAATATCCAATAACACTTCTTTGACTACGACCCTTGATTAGTTGCTAAGGGAGGAGCCACCGGCGCACATATTGTCCCAGGGAAAACCAAGCTGTGGACAAAAGTTGATTTTATCCAAATAAAATTGTTCAAATAAGCTGATGCAAATATTTTTTTTTTAGTGTATGCAGCTCACCTGAAAACACCTAAAGGAGGTAGAGGAAAGCAAAAACGCGACTCGAATTGAAAACACACTCGACTTCCGAAATATTCCCGAATCTCGCTTTTTGCGCACACACTTTTGGCCGGGCCGAAATATTTGGTTAATTTTGGTCAGGAAATTCGGTCGAAATTTTTCCGGGATTTTTACTGTGTGTTTTTGTGTGTTCACAGACGATTTAACTTCTGAATTTTTGCCATGTGGCTGCTGAAAGGAAAGCCCACATACTGGCACTTCACTCAAAGCCATGTGACCCGGCCAACTTGATTGGGAAGTGGGAAGAAAATGTTAGCCAAATAATGTTTGCTTGGACTAAGATTTATTTTCCTGAATTTTACTACTTCTGAGACTTGAATGAAGTGTGAATTATCTTAAATGATGTTCTATAGTTATTTGTTTAATTAGAGAGTAATTGATTGAGTACTTGCTCTGGAACTCTTTTTTCTCATTAAATATTACACTGTAAGTAAATGTTATTACTTCATAGATATTACTGAGTTCCAATCGCCAGCTGCTCATTTAAAGTTTGGAGAATTCAATTAGAATGCCACCACAACACAGCAGATTCCCGAAGCTGTCCGCCTCCAGAAGATAGACACCCCGCCAAGTCATCCATCTTTGCGTTTGCTATCCATCAGTCGGCGCATCCATCGCAACTATCCAACTAAAAGTATCTGAGTACCTGAGTATCTGAGTTTTTTGTGAGTTTTGGCGCCTGTCGCCACCGACAGAGAGACAAATGCAAATTGAGCAATTGCCCGCGGCCAGAACAAGGCAGCTTAATTAAGTTGTGTTTGCCAAGGAGACACATGGAGCACATGGAGCACATGGAGCACATGACGCGGCTCTTGGGCAATCAGGTGGGAAGTGCATTTGCATTTGGATTGGGATTTGAATTCGGATTCGGATTCGGACTTGGGATTGCAAAAGGATCCTCGGATCCCCGCAAAAGTGAATGGCTGTCAAAGCAATTAAAAGCGTGCGCAGACCCTTGATGGAAATTCACGGGGTACCAGCAGAAGTCGAGTAATAAATCGCATATCTATGGGATATATGGAAATTAATTAAAAGCCAGCCAAGAACCTGTTGCAACCAGCAGCGGACAATGGCCAAAAGGCTTCGGATGAAGTGCAATTACCAAGAGGTCCGAGTGCCAGCACAGTGGATAGTAAATATAACATATATATTTTCTCGAAATCGAAATCGGAAAAGTGCCACCTACTCTCGGAAAAATACCCACTAAATCTTTATCTTTATAACATTGTAAAATGGAAAGTGTTCCCCAGTTCCAGAGTATCGCCTGACTTCGGTAGATATTTCACCGTGTGTTGTGTGCTTTTCGGCAATTTCAGTTAACTCCGATTCCCACTGTGCAATTGGCATGATCGCATGCAAATCCATTGGATACCAATTCCCCCGGAGATCGCTGACTAAGCCACAAATGACTCTCGACAGGCCGATTTTGGTCTGTGCCCGGTCTAGACGAGTGCTTATGGCTATTTCTCAGCTACAGTTGCTGTTGTTGTTGGGTCTCACGTGTTCCCTGGCTTTTGTGTGCTTAGTTTTGGCCACCTTTTTTGTTTGCCCAATTTGCGTCATTAATTTGTTAGCCGCTCTAATCAAACGAAGCCGGCGATTGGCCACTTGCAAACGAGGAGGGGATGTGCCCGGTTTTGCCCACAGACATGGCAAATATCTTGGAATGAAATAAACCAAAAAGAATATCAGATAGCAATCGCCTTCGGAGGTGGCCAGAGTGAATAATAGTAATCGTAAATCGTAAAGCAGCAGATTTAGTTACTATTCGAACTTTACATAATCGCATAAAATGCCTGCCTCAAATGATGCCCATAAACAGAGGCTCTCCGCATTATGTGAGTTCCTCTGCGTTGCGATGATGACACCAATTCCAACGCCAACTCCAACTCCCAGCCATTCCAGCTGGGTTCGGTGGGTTCGGTTCGGTACTCCTCCACTCCTCCTGCTTCCAGTGGGGCACACTTCTGCGAGTACTCGGATTGCTTCATCCATCCGCGAATCCGCGAATCGGCGAATCTCTGGGCTCCGGCTAATGGGGCAACTCAACCTGTCTCTCTGCATATCTTGCGGATATCGTGAGTCGGCAGCTTCGCTTAGGACACCCAAATACCAAATACGAAATCCGAAATACGAAATACGAAACTCAAAAATAAAACAACAAGTATTTATATGCGACTGACTGCCTGTGGGTGCTCATCTGTGGGATTATATAACCAAGACTGGCACTGGCACTGGTAGTCCGCAGTTGTCTCAATGTGGGAGCTGGGCAAACATCTGCTAACAGCCGGTAATTAGCTGCCATTGGAGTGGGAAAACCGTCTAAACACAATCTTAAATTGAGCAATTAATAGGCCTCTCAAGCAAGTAATTTAGATTGATCGAAAGAGCTTTAGATATGGTAGGAAGAAGAATTCAAATATGTTTGTTTTTAGACTAGATCTCATTTGGTAATAAGGTATCATATATATTATATTCATAATCCTCCTCCTTGTGAATTAATCTTATGTAATTTGTTGGGAACATTTTCAATTTCTAGTTTTAGTTTCTTTTCAAAATTCCTTTTCCCAAACTCATCGCTTCAGAAGCTCCTTTCCCATGGCGATCTTGGCTCCAAGCTCGAGTATCTGAGGTTGGCTAACACTCGCAGCTTGTAAAGCTTGTATCTGAATCCCAGACAGCAACCCAGGAAAGCTCCGAACTTACCGAACTTGGCGCTGAATAAGTTTTTGTGCTGAATGTGGCGGAGGGGAAATGCCAACATGATTTATGGGCGGATGATATGTGTGCGAGTGGGGAAAGGATGCTCCTGCTCCTGCTCATGCTCCTGCTTCCTCCGCCATCCCCATCTCCTCTCCCTTCCAGCTCGCACTTGGCACAGATGCATCTCGATTCGCAGACACAAAAAGTACCCCAGAAGGAAGTGGAAATCGAAAGGAAGTCAATCGAAGTGGGCCAGCGAAAGTGCAACGAACTGGAGGCGGCGCCAGCGAGTCTGGGCCAGACCAAAAATAGGAACGAGGACCAAGTCATTGGGTCAGGCCAAATGCAAACACGATGAAAAAAAAATGGAAAACTGAAAATGGAAAATGGAAAAAACTGAACTGAACTGAACGCAAAATATCGAGTAATGGGGGGCAGGAGCAGAAATCGAGCAAAAACCAGCAGGGAAACTCTCTGGCGCCAAACAATTTTATTGCAACTCTCGAGTGGCCATGGAAGGTGGGGCAGGAATGGTTCTCCTCCTCTGCTGGCCATGGCTACGGGTGGTGCAGGTAAAATAAACAAAATGCAGAACGCAAATTCGCTGGCAAACCAAAACCAAACAGAGTCTGTGGCAGTTGGGGCAGCCAAAAGGTTGAAGTTACCTCCAACACACTCGCGGAAAATATCTATTCCAGCTCCGGAACTCCTGAAATATTCTATATATATATTCCGGTTTATTCGATTCCGGTTCTGGCACTATTACTATTTTCAAATTGTATCTGATTCTTTGCATACCTTTTGAGCTACCTTCTCCCGGTTTTTGGGATGATTTATTTTCTGAGTGCAGCAGCCGAAAAATATATAAAAGCCACTCGGCCACAAGAAAGGGAGACCTTCAAGTGGCGGCATGTTTAATCCCAAATTGTATCTTTAACTTGGGTTCGCTGCCTGTTTTACGAGTTTCCTGCTCAATGAAGTTGCACGTGCTCTGCCCTGCCCTGCCCTGCCCTGGCCTGGCCTCTTTCCATCCATAAATCTCGGGACCTTTTCCTTTGTCTGCCCAGCTTTTACCCTCTGCTCTGCTCTTTTCGATGACCTGACCCAGGATTCAGGACTCGGGACCCGGGACCCGGGACCCCAACCCACACCCAAAGCGAAACCGAAGCAGAAGCAGAAAACCTGACCCTTCATACGGTGTATATAGGTGCGATTATCTTTATATTGAGGACGAGGGATGCCTCCTCCCCTCCAGAGCCGAAAACTTCTTTGTCGGGGTCACCTTTAAGTCGGGGAAAATCACTTTAAAATACAATTACTCTCAATTAACAATGTAATGAAGCGCAATCGGAAAAGCCAGGGGATTTCCGCTAAAC